>ARYC01003805.1:0-46598 GCA_000711775.1 Oxytricha trifallax
TGTCTTTATTCATGAACCTACAGAGAATAGATTCCTCTAAAAGAGAAGATCAAGAAACCCAGTGGATTCTCTAAGAGTTGAAGTCTAGAAGTAAGTTAAAATGAAGAAAGCAGTCAAGAACTTTCCAGTCTCTGAGATCAATAAAATCATGGTTAAAATAGAGGCAATGAAGATTCCCATTTTAAAAATCATTGACTTAGATTCTTGCCTAGAAAGCTACCTCACTCTTGAAGATAAAATAGAGAAGTGAGTCATTACTGACGACTAATATGCTTACAAGATATATCCATTCAATTACTTCCTTGCTGATGACAAGTTCAAAATGGAATTTGCAAATGAGTATTATACTCTTTAAAAGGCAAAGTTAAATGAGTGCAGGCATATCATCTAGCTTGATGCTATTTTACTTGGTAAAGATCATGTAGCCTTCAGGCTTCCATTGCTTGAAATGACTTACAGACAATTCTTATCTGACAATAGATGTCAGAGATAAATTGGCTAGATTGTATAGCAGATAGTTGAGGGGATTGAAGAGCTTCACAAGCTAGGTTATGTTCATAGAGACTTAAAGCCAGAGAATATCATGTTGAATATTCAGCCTCTTAGAGTTTATATTATAGACTTCAACAGAGCTCAAAGAGTGCAAGCCTCTGCATAAGGAAATGTATACGGCACTCCTGGATATTTTCCAGAGAGAGAGGATTGGAGAGATGGAGACACTTAATGGGATATCTGGGCTCTAGCAGTAATAATAATAGAGAGCGACATGCCAAGAAACGATTACTTTAGCTGCAGGGGTGAGAGAGATTCTAAGCAGAGAATCAAACAATATCTCGATAAAAATAAAATAAATGGAGGTCTCAGAGAACTTGCATACTCAACTATTATCAAGCCAAGCTAAGAGAATTAACAAACAATAGAAACAATCAAACATCAACTTAGAAAGATAAAATTCAGAGAACTGCCACATGACTCTAAGCTTATGTTTGTGTGAAATATTTTAAAAACTCGCTTGTTATTCTCACTTAAATTACTAATATTTAAACATTAAACCCCTACATAAACCCTATTAAAACCCTAATAAAGTATGCACTAATAGTCTACTTTTATCAATCAAAAACTCAATCAAACTACTGAAAGGGTTTTGGGGTTTTGAATAGATGTATTTCTTAATAAAAACAGTATTACTCACATTTATTATGTAACTATTAATTATTTATCTTCAGGTGGCTTATAGTCATTGTTTGGAACTGTAGTCTGATAAGAACTGGAGAACTGAGCTTTGAGTTACAAAACTTAATTAACTGACTTGAATTCGAACTGTTTCATCGCCGTTGATTAATTAGATGATGGTCTGCGGTTATAATCTGAGTATAAATTTAGAGTGTTTTACTTCATAAACTTCGGACTTAATTTTGAATTGAATTAAAACATATTCATATAAAAATGCACGAGTGTGTATCTAAATTTATATGAAATAGTAGGAATTAAATAATAATTGTATTAAATTGTGGTAGTCTATGGTTTTATTGGATTAATTTTTCAGTTCCTCATTTCTAAAGATGGGCTTGATTTTTATACTTTCCTCCTCATCTATGCAGTATAATTAGTTATTTCCGTTATTATATATATATATATATATATATTCGATTAATTCTTTCCAAATTATGAATTTAGAAAAATTTTCTATACATCTTTAAAATATTTGAATATTTTAAAGGTTATCTTTAAAAGTAAATTACGGAGTTTTCTTTTCCTTTTTATGATGTTTCTTGAGAGAAGCGTCTCTCTTGATTTTAAATTATTCCATCATTAGACTGGCTTTTTATTTGTAACTGAGAGAAATTTAATTTTGTTCCTCCTCGTTCATTGAGGAAAAATCCTAAAAATTTATTGCTAAGTAAATTTATTCTTAGTTTTACAATTTTTCTAATTATATATATATCTTCACAACGTTATATTTTATATTAATTAAAGACAATTTTTAATTTTATCTTAAACACCTTTTTGAAATTAAATTGCAGTAATATTATATTTTTTTAATAAATTCTCAAGTATTTACAAACTTTAAACACTTTGAATCAATAATTTGCATAAAATATTACTATTTTTTTAATGCTCAAGTGTTACAATCGAGATCCCCCCCAGGGGGTACCCATCCCCCTCCCATTCCCCATACTCCCCCCGTACCCCCCCATCCCCATTAAAATATCCCATTTCATATACTATCAAGGCCTAAATCGACTCCCTTCATGACATTTCATCATCATCATATAGAGATACTTATATATAAAATTTCATTTAAAAATATTTTTAAAAAAATTTTCCTATTATTGATACATTTTATAATAAGAAAATTATTCTATATTTTTTTTATAATTTTTCAGCATGAGTCATTATTTTTGTTGGCATACTACTATAGGAAAATATTAAATTTATAAATAATTCTTATTTCTTATTTTATCATAATTCTAATAAATTAATTATTAAATGAATTTTTGAATTTTGGGAAAAATTTACATTGATTTGATTTTACCTCCATACAAATAATGTGATCATGGGTTTTTATATTGATTATTTAAACTAAATAATATTTTTGTTTAAGTTGAGTTTTCAAAACTTTTAATATTAGTAGGATTTCTTGATTATTAAAATCTTTTCAATTCAAGGAAAAATTATTAATTTTAATTGTTTTCTTCTTATAGATAATTATTTTATCGTATAAAATAATTATCACTAAAAAAAATATTAAATTAAATTTTGTAATTAAAAATTTATGTTATTATGGTAAAATATTAAAAATCATTTAGAAATTAAAATAAAACTTCGCAGTAAAAATGTCAAATTAATAAACATAATTATAATAAAGATTTCACGAAATTTAAATAAAATTTATTAATAAAAATGAGGTCGTAAACTTTCATAGCAAACTTATTATTCTATATTTAATTTAACATTAAATAATATTTTATTCTAATATAAAATATGTAAAGAATGAATTTTTTTCTATAATGATATAAGTCTAACATAAGTGATATAACTTTAAAATAAAACTTTTATATTTTTATGATTCCATAGTTGAACTAAATTATATTTATTCGTGTCTACTTGAGTTTTAAATAATTATAATTATTTAAAAATAGCTTTTATAAACTAAATATTGTATATTTATAATTCAAAAAGTATTTATAATTTGATCAAATAATTATGAAAAATTTATATAAATGTATCGATGTGTTAATTTAAAGAATCAAAATGGCAGTTTTATGATGCTTTATTGATAATTAATTTAGATAATTTATGTTATATTTTTTATTTATAAGATAATTTCTTAATAAAATGAAATTTTTGAAAAGTAAAGTAATATAAGAAATAATATATAAATGTTTAATGATGGTTTATATTATGTAAAAAGGAATAATATATGCTTTATCATTTAAAATTACTAATATTATTAACTGATATATCAATAGATTAGTTTAGGTAGAACGAATTGAGATTATTATTTCAGATCAAATAAGAATTATTTGGGGGGTACCTGTCTCACCACCACACTTTTATATATAAATTTTTTAATTTAAAAAAATAACAGTTCTGGTATATTTGGGTTGAAAATCACGAATAAGAAAATAAAAATAATATTTATCAACTCTTAAGAAGAGTAAAGAAACAAACAAACAAATGATCTTTTATTATAAAATCCATGTTGTTATTATATGCATTCTGACATAAGATTGTAATCTGTTTTGCACTAAATTAATAAATTTATAATATTTTTACAATTAATTTATCCAATTACTCTTTCTTAATTGTTTAATTTGGCCAATTCAAAATAATCAAGTGTTTTTTTAAATATAGGTGCATTGAATTGGCCAAATTAAACAATTAAGAAAGAGTAAGTTGGATCCATTAATTGTAAAAATATTATAAATTTATTAATTTAGTGCAAAACAGATTACAATCTTATGTCAGAATGCATATAATAACAACATGGATTTTATAATAAAAGATCATTTGTTTGTTTGTTTCTTTACTCTTCTTAAGAGTTGATAAATATTATTTTTATTTTCTTATTCGTGATTTTCAACCCAAATATACCAGAACTGTTATTTTTTTAAATTAAAAAATTTATATATAAAAGTGTGGTGGTGAGACAGGTACCCCCCAATTATTTATAAATTTAATATTTTCCTATAGTAGTATGCCAACAAAAATAATGACTCATGCTGAAAAATTATAAAAAAAATATAGAATAATTTTCTTATTATAAAATGTATCAATAATAGGAAAATTTTTTTAAAAATATTTTTAAATGAAATTTTATATATAAGTATCTCTATATGATGATGATGAAATGTCATGAAGGGAGTCGATTTAGGCCTTGATAGTATATGAAATGGGATATTTTAATGGGGATGGGGGGGTACGGGGGGGCATGGGGTACCCCCTGGGGGGGAGGATCTCGGTTGTAACACTTAAGTATTCAATGTTTTTTTATTTAAAACAGTATTTAACATTTCTAGTAATTATATTTTTTTCAAAGCACAATTTAGTAATTTTTAGGGAATAATAATATTAAGCATTTTATTAAAATTTATATAAAATTTGCAAATTTGACTAATTGCATTTTCAACTGCATTTTTAATAGAAACATTTGTGGGTCCCTTGAAACCCTTTCCACTGCCGTTATTATTTTTAATATTTGTTCCACTTATTTCAAAATTTATCATTTTATTCATCTTTACTAAAAAGATTTGTTATTAAATCACAAAAACATAGAAATTATTTATTTTATATTTTTAAGCCACTTAGCTTCTTAGTGGGTGTGACCAGCAACCCATTAGCTAAATTACTCCCGATAGCTTTGCTGTCCTTTGTTGGGTTATTATTCAAGTGAAAAAGGGATTTCCCTAGTTTAATTGGAGAACTCACTTTGATAGATTTACTCGATAATAATACTCGAATATTATTATGTATTACTCACATCTTTATAGTAAATTGAATTTTATATAAAATTTCACTTGCATACCAGTTTATCTGCGTTTTTGCGAGGGTGATGGGGGGTTTATACTATCTTCTCTCCCAAAACCCATAATATTAGATTTCTTATTTTTACCTCTAAAATTGGTTTGAACTTTTAAATCTATAAACCTTCCTTGATCTCTCTTAGATGCTCATAAATACACAATTAATTTTGCTGTAAGAAACATTAGCAATAATCTATCAGATATTTTTTATCATAAATGATTGAATTTATTATATAAAATTAGATGGAGTCATAGATTTGTCCTCCTAAACTATTGATTTCTATTTTTTCCCTTATTTTTTACTTTTATTTTGAATTTATTGATGATTCTAAGGTTTTTAGGGGTTATTGCTGGTGACTTTGACTTCATCTGGAACAAAATCCATGAAGTTTAAGAATTATTCCTTATTGCTGTAGTCATTTACTTTCATATGATTTTAACTTGAATTTTAATTATTTTTTGAAGTAGGGTTTTAAATCTTCATCTTTAAGTTGTTCTTCTGGCCTTCTTTATTAAATTTACAGACTAATATATTTAATTTATAGAAAGGATATTAAATTAATACTTTTTATAAATAATTTTTGTAAGATTAATGATTTTTAATAAATTCTTTCATTTCTTCATTTCCATAAATCTCATCGTCTGTTTCTGTTAAATGTAACGCTATTTCCTCATTAATTAAGTTGATATAGATAAAAATATTTTGAAATGTTTACACCTGCAATGTTTAAGAATTAATTGCAATTCATTAATGAAAATAAAAGTGTTTTTCATTAATTCTGTATTTAGCAGAACTCTTAAAACTTGAATCTAAGGCTGAGGAGTAGTTCGCAGAACTAGATGAGAGTGAGCTGTTTAGCTTTTTTAGAGATAAATCCATTTCATTTAAGTCCTTCTCCATATCTCTCTTTCTAGTATTGTGCTAATATTATTATCTAAAAAGTTTCAATCATAAATATTCAATAAAGCAATTCACACATTGATGTACATATAAACTTATGACATGAATTATATCGCGTTATTTAGTAAGTAACACAAAAATCATGCAGTTTCTAGTGTATTATATAGTAAGTAACATTTTTACAATAGATTGTTTTTAGTATTGTAGGAATACATTTGATTTGTGAAATTAAATTAAAAATAAATTAATATTAATCTAAATTATTGGCAGTTAACTTTCTGGAAACCCTGACAATATGGTACTCTTTCGATAGAGAATCAAAATAAGCTGGACTTTACTATTGGCGGTACCCCTCTATCGCATCCCTGGAGCGAGATAACGCGACTTTAATTTGAGCATAAAAATCAACTAAACAAATTAACAAAAATTAAAGTCGCGTTATCTCGCTCCAGGGATGCGATAGAGGGGTACCGCCAATAGTAAAGTCCAGCTTATTTTGATTCTCTATCGAAAGAGTACCATATTCAAAACCCCAAAACCCCTTAATGAGGTTTATAAGTGCTTTGATTTGTAGGGAATTTGTTAGGGGTTGGGGTTATTAATAGGTTTTAATGTGAAATTTATAGTAAATTTATTTAATTTAATCACTCAAAATGCACTTTAGGATCATGTGGGAGTGGTCTGAAGTTTATCTTACTTAACCACAACTCTATCTGCTCTAATATTATGTCTGATCTAGAGTTTGGTTTTAATATTATTGATTCTGCCATTTATTTTAATGATTGAGAGACTCTGGTTTTGTCTATAAATTACTTGATTCTTTGCTTAGCATCTTTCTCACACCTGGTAGAGTAGTAATCTTTGCGAGGCATATCGCACTCTATTATTATTGCTGCTAAAGCCCACACATCCCATTAATAATCCCCATCTCTCCAGTCTTCTCTTTCAGGATAATAACCTGGAGTTCCCATAACACTTCCTAGCCTTGATACTTCCACCCTTAATGCTCTGTTGAAGTCAATAATTGCCACTCTTACAGGTGAGAAGTTTATCATAATATTCTCAGGCTTCAAATCTCTATGAACAAAGCTTAACTTATGTAACTCTTTTATACCTTGTAAGGTTTAGGTTTCTATCAAAGCAAGCTACTTATGATTCCTTTGATCAGTAATAAAATCTCTGAGGGTCATTTCATAGAGTGGGAGTCTGAGAGCCACATGATCCTTGGCAAGAAGAACAGCATCTAGCTTGATTAAGTAACTACACTCTTTAAACTTAGCTTAAGTGAGTACTTGATACTCATTTGTAAACTCCATCTGATATTTATCATCACTTAAGAGATAGTTGAAGGGATACACCTTGTATGCGTATTGATGATCATTGATAACTTTCTTATCAAAGGAGTCTTCTATTATAAGGTAGCTTTAAAGAGAAGTGTCTAGGTCAATTTAAGCAAGAACCGGTATTTTCTTGTATTGAATCTTGATCATAATTTTTGTTATTTCAGAGGTCAGTTGGTTGCGTGCCTTCTTAACTTACTCTAACTCTCTAGCTTATTCAGGTACTACGACCTTAGAATATTCCCTCGCTTTTCTTTTGTTTAGAAGCTTCAGCTCAACTTCATGATTCTTAACTTCTATATCTTTCTTGTGAGCTTTTAATAGATGCTTCTTTAAGTCTCTTGTATGAGAGTATTGCTTATGGCACTCAAAGCAGTCATACTTTTCCATCTATTTTATCATGCTTTAAGTATACAGTGGGCTTTGCTTCTCTATGCTCCTTCATATGTCTGTACCAGCTTGATTTATGAGCAAAATCTTTCTCACATAACTCACAAAAATAGACTTCAAATTCTTCAGTTTGTATAGGAATTTCATTAATACCTTTCTCCTCCTCTCTGTCTCCCACACACTTGTTTGCCATTAATTTTCTATTATTAATTTCAATTTTAATAACAGAGACATCAAGTGATAGCTCTGGTAGTTCCTTATGAGAGTTCATCTCGCAGCTATCACACTTTTTATTGCTCCCAAAGGTAAGTCTCATTTAGTTTTATGGAAGTGCTGTTGTTTTTCTTAAAATGTTAGCGCTCATATTTAAATTTGAATTTAAAATTATAAAACTGCCTCTATAACTGAGAGCTTATATGAGAGCTTTGCAAGCCTACAAGTATCAAGGGAAGTTCTTAGAGTATTAGCGAAGATAAATGAGCACTAAGAGACGAACCAGCTCTAAAAATGGGTGAGAAAGTAACCATTTTTACTATCAATAATAAGTTGATTATAGTACGTACCGATTTAGGAGGTGCACCTAATTAAGTACGTACTGCTTTAGGAGGTATTTTGTGATTTTATGATTAAAATTAGGGTGCTCCTAATTAAGTACTAGCTTTAATTAATGCTCCTAATTAAGTACTAGCATTT
The DNA here is from genome assembly GCA_000711775.1 of Oxytricha trifallax. Taxonomy (NCBI): domain Eukaryota; phylum Ciliophora; class Spirotrichea; order Sporadotrichida; family Oxytrichidae; genus Oxytricha; species Oxytricha trifallax. The sequence goes on from ARYC01003805.1 coordinate 8,352, forward strand.
TAGGAGCTGCTCCTAATTAAGTACGTACCAATTTAAATTTAAAAATATGGAACTATAACAGTAGAAATTGATATCAATCTCTCAAGTTTGAAACCAGTTCACTAAACCTTCTCCATATCCTTCTTAGAGGTCGACCTCCTATAGGATGCCCATATTTAATAGTAAGTTTTACAGAGGTAAATAATTGAAATCAATAAACTTAAATTTGAATATCATTTCTTAGATCTGTAAGCAAGATGGAGTCAATGAATGATGCAATGAAAAGAGTGCAAGCACAAGAATTGATTCAAAGATTTAGAAGCAAGGAGGATTTGCACCGCTACCTGGTGCAGCAAGGTAATGAACTCATAGAAACTAATCTTGATTATGTAGTTGGTTTGTTCCTCCCAACGATGGAAGGTACTAAAATTTCATTTTTAAGAGCCATACTCTGTGAAGAGAAGAAAGCATTAAAAACTTAAGATGTGAAGTTTGCAGAAATTCCAAACTATCCTGAAATCTCTGTGACTAATTTATATGATGATGCAATGAATGACCAAGAGGTTTCGTTGTTCCTGCCTACAAAGAAGCAGTTGTCAAATAAACTTCCTGAAAGAAACTATTTCTTTGGCATACTTGCAACAATAAAAGGTGATTACTTGAAAGAAATTATTCAAGAATCTCATAAGAAAAGGTACAGCATCTCTCTCAGAAGATAAGGATAAACAAGGGATCAAGATAAGTGAGAGCTGGCTATCAGAGCTGCAGAAGCACCCTTATATTTCAAGTAAGATTTGTAGCTTAACTCTTTAGAAAAATCTGGTTACTGGCATCTTCTTGATGAAGGAATAGAGCAAGCTTCATAGAGAGCGAAAGTCGCAGACAAAGTATGAAGTTAGCAAGAGACTTTATTCAAATATTTAGCCTCCAGAGTAAATGAATATAGATGCTGGAGCTGGCAGCAAGAGAAGAAACTTAGGAGGAGAGAAGCAAGAAGTAGAAGAAAAGAAAGAGAAGCCAGCTCCCTCTAAAGAATTCTAAATGTGACTTATATATTCATTAACTTAACTACAAAACTTATTTATATACATTCACTCTCCCTTCTTTCGCACACTTTTAAGCCAATAAATTATCTACTCTCTTCGCTGAGCTTTTAATAAAGTCTACTGTATCGATAGGTAGGTCATGCATCAAGTGGTATAGCAGCAGTTTCTTGTAATGGCCTTTTAATATACCCCAGTAGAACTCAATTCCATTAAACTATGGACTGTAAGGTACGTTGAACACTGGCGTTATTCTAAGTTGCTCATAACTCTTCCTTGTTTCTTTAGTCTTATGAACAGAAAGATTATCAACGAATAGTATAATCTCTTATTCAGGGTACTTCTCTCTTAGCTGCTCTAAGAACTTAATATACTGCTCTGTCTTAATAGAGCGAGGATGAATAACATAAGTTTCTAAACCAGCATCCTCGCTAATACCTCCTAGAATTGCCATTGTTTATACCTTGACTTTCTAGTCATATACTTCTATATTACTATGCCTCTTATACCAAGATTTCTAGATAAAAGTGTTGAAGGTAAACACAGCCTCGTCAGCATGTATAAACTTAATATTATTAGTAATAGCTCTCTGCATTTAATTATAAATATAATTTAGGTTATTGTTGTAAAATGGCAGAGTGAAATCAATCACTCTCTTTATACGATTAACACCTTTGTAAGAAATACCATTTCGTTTATAAATGTTGGCTATAGACTAAGCAGAGATCTTCAACTCAGGGAACTGGCGATGAAACATAGTAGCTCGTTGGTCTAAAGAGAAGTGAGCCCAATACTTCAAAGTTTTATCATTAATAAGATAGTCAATATGCTTCTATAGAATCTTTGACTACCTCTTAGGCTAAGAATTTAGCTACTATTTCTTTAATTCTAGTGCTATAAGACAGTGGGAACGAACAGTTGACGGACTTCGCTTTATGAGTAGCGCAATAGACTTATAGTTTAGTACTGGTTTGATTTATTCACTGTATATATCAACTCCATATCGCAGTTTAAACACTAAATCTATATACTCTTCATCATAAATAGACCCCAAAAGCTTGCTATTTTTGTCTCGCATTTAATTAATAACTCCAACCCCTAACAAATTCCCTACAAATCAAAGCACTTATAAACCTCATTAAGGGGTTTTGGGGTTTTGATTGTCAGGTTTCCAGAAAGTTAACTGCCAATAATTTAGATTAATATTAATTTATTTTTAATTTAATTTCCCAAATCAAATGTATTCCTACAATAATACTCTAAAATAAAGAATAAACATAGAATTTTATTTTACCATGATCTTATCAACTCTTTTCTTGAAGCTAGGACTCTTGTCTTTCTAAGGGGGTGACATCTCTTAAACCTAAAAAGACGACTTTTAATTAAACTTTTCCCTAAACCTTGTCAAAATTTCGCTGTGCTGACTTGATTCCTGCCTTCTTCTGACTAAAGCTCTGGTCTCGAGATTCATAAGGAACTTTGGGGGAGGGGTCTAAGTCGGAGCAAAATTTTTTCAAAATCCTAAGTCGGTGCAAAATTTTTTTTCTCAAAAACATCAAAATCCCTAAGTTGGTGTATGATCAATTTTTTACATTATTGATATATTTTATCATCCTACCCCACATAAAAAGTATCATTATTAACCAAAATTAATTGCTCAGCTTCTGAATCGAACTCCTTCATGAAATTTCGATCATAGGACACTTATAATATTACTGTAACATATATTTGTTTAAGTAAAATAAAAAAATATTATTTCATATTTTAATATCTAATTAATCAGTAAGCAACAAAATTGGGGATTAAAAACATCATAATTATTCGCTAAATTTAATGATGTCTATAATTAAAAAATTCATACACATTGATTAGTGTATTTAAAAAAAGACAATTAATTGAGTCAATGGTTTTTATAACAAGGCCAGACATCATTAAATTTAGCGAATAATTATGATGTTTTTAATCCCCAATTTTGTTGCTTACTGATTAATTAGATATTAAAATATGAAATAATATTTTTTTATTTTACTTAAACAAATATATGTTACAGTAATATTATAAGTGTCCTATGATCGAAATTTCATGAAGGAGTTCGATTCAGAAGCTGAGCAATTAATTTTGGTTAATAATGATACTTTTTATGTGGGGTAGGATGATAAAATATATCAATAATGTAAAAAATTGATCATACACCAACTTAGGGATTTTGATGTTTTTGAGAAAAAAAATTTTGCACCGACTTAGACCCCCCCGAACTTTGTAGTTTTTTTAGACATTGGAGCATTCCCAGGTGTGCTGTTACGGTTATAAAATATATAGTTTGTACTAAGCAATTTAAAATATGAAATGATTGATTTATGAAACAGATTAAAGAAGAGCTATCGATACAGGGTTTAAAGAGAGTTTTATATTTGATTTAAGAGTGCATAAAAGTTTAATTTTTATTTGGTTGGTCTATTGATACTGTAATTATATGAGTTTGTCTAATTTAAATCCATCTTATTAAGGAGTTTGCTAATGTAGATTCATTTGAGAAGATTTGAAATTACTGAGAGTTAAATTATTGCTTTTTCCACTTCCATGCTGACGACCATTCACTGTGAATAATGACTACTAACTTCCATTCAAATTCATATCTCTTGCTTAGTTGTTTAATATATATATATATATTTCAAAATTACAGATTTATATTGGTTGATAGTATTAACTTTTCTCTAATATGTGTAGATCTCAATTATTCTGTGATCCAATTACTGTAAGAAAATATAAAATAATTGTAGATATTAAGCAAAGGAGGCATCCCACCAGCAAGTGGTCTGTAGGCCTTGCTCTTACTGCGACCTCTTATCCCTTCTATATTCGGAGTCAAAGGCTCTCTTACTAAAATCTCAGGATGATTTATTATAAAAGTAATTAATTTAAATTGTCACAAAGATGATGATTTTAATAAATTCATACAAAATAAATCTAAAAAGCAAATTGTTTTTGATTATCAATGGATTTCATAGATGCTCTAATTTCAAATCTGCTTTCATAGGGCTTATCTTAAGTGGTCTTTTTATTCATTATATATGGTATTTTAATGAAAAATAACCTGAAATTTTAATATAATTCAAATTAATATAGGATTTAAATTTGTTCTTTCTGTAATTCCTAGGCTTCGCAACTTTCTCAGAATTAAATTTGGAAAAACTAAGAATGGGTGGCTGTAAACCTTGTCTTTTTTAATTCATCAAATAGTCATCACCTTCAAATTCGAAAAAATTATTTTATAAATCTCTATCCGGAATCTTTCTAAAATTTTAATCCAACTAAACCCTAAATTTTTTTCTGGTATTTTAAGCAATAAAAAATGACGTTTTTTATGTGCTTTTATTATAAATCATGTTGAATTTTTTTTTACCATATTTTTTAATTTAATTGTATTCTATTGAAAATATTGAATTTAGTAAAATAAGTTTACTCAATTTCGATTGGTACTGCAACTTTTAAATTTTAGATGTCTTGTCTAGTCTTCTACTAACTGTGAGAATTTCTTTATTATTTGATAATTTATAAATTGTTTAAGTGTTTTGGGGAAAATTAGTTTGCTTTGAACTCATTTTAATGCTTTGACTTCATATTAAAAGAGTTTTTGGGGTTTTAGAGGATAATATTATAAATTATTACAATTATATCCTATTTTTATAAATAAGTGGATCTTGAAACATAATTATAAAATTTCGATTATTCTTTAAAAAAATAAAAGCTATAACTAACCTCAAAAGAGTTGTATTTTTATTTAAGTTTTTCTTAGTATTGAGTATTCATATTTTTATATTAGATTTTTTAAATTCTTGTCTTATTTTACAAAAAATTAACTTTATTAATAATTTAAATGAGTAATTTCGATTTTTTTCTCATTAGAGCGGCATAGGAGTAAATCATAAAAAATAACTTCAATAAATACCAATTTTATCATCTATGATAAATTATATTCCTAATTACTGACCAACTTATTAATGATAAAAATTAATTTAAATAGTATTTAGATTTCTGTCACAGCATAAATACAATTAAGATTCAACTTAATCAGTTAATGCCATAAAGTTTTTATTTTATTTTTTTTCATCATTTATCTTCATTAGTAGTTGCAATCTCTAACATTTATAATAAATATTTAAATTTAGTGTATATTTTACAAATATACACTCTTTATATACAGTAGTCTAAATAGGAAATTTTATATTAAATTAATATAGACAATATTTATTTGCCTGTAATTAACTAATTTCTTAACTTTCTCATGAATATATCTTAAATAAAAATGAAATCCCTCTTTGGATATTGCTACTCTTTGTTTCTCAAATTTGCTTGCTTCCATTGAATTGACCTAATACACGTTTATTGGCAATTGGTGAACCAAGTAATTATAGAAAGATTATTATTTTATTTTAAGTTTTTGATAGAGAAGTTATGTAAAAATGTCAAAAATTATTATAAGGATCACTAATTTCAAGTTTTCAATATCATACTTATTAATGAGGGGGGGGTAATATTTAAGTTATATATATTTTTAGAACCAAGTCTATTCTAGCTGGTTGCGCTGAATTGAGAGTTGTCCTTGCTTTGACCATAACTTAAAGATGTCTGTGAAGCTAGCAACTACTTGCCAAATTGCTTCTCATGCTTAATTCTCTCTAAGTTTTGATTAGTCTCCATTTCTCTCTTTGAATTGTTAAACTTATCATATATTATGATAGACTCTAGAATAATCTTAAAATACTAGCATATTTATATATAGAACTAAGTGAGTAATATTAAACTTTTGTAAGAGCAATTAGCTGTCTTGATCTCTGCGCTTTCTCATATCTGTGATTGAACTCTCAAACTTCAATCTGAATGCGTACATCTACTATTGCTATTTCTAAATCAGCAAATTTGATGATTGCTTTTTTACAACTGCATATTTGCTACGAGATTTGTTGCTTCTTTTTTAATTGCTTGAATTGCATTTATGCAATAAATTATAAAGCAAAGTCTCAGCAGATACAATCTTTCTGTTTCGCACTTGCACATATTTCTCCTACTCTTCTCTTTCTAAACTTTGAATTTAGAGCTGTACTTTGTGAGCCTCGGCGTATTCCTTCTGTCTGGCAAGTTAGTCTTGTATACAATTTTAAATTATTAATATATTCCCAATGAATGTAGTTTAATTTTATCGTTTGAGGTAATAAAAATATAGAAAGTATACGCTTAAGGTTGAGCAATTCGCTGCTTGCCTTGAAAATTTGTGGAATCTTTTATTCTAAATCAATGCGGTTTTTCTCTAAATCCTAGGTATGTTCCTGCTCTAATTGTTGAGCCAGTTGCTAGTACTCTTGTTCCTTCTATGCAATTGACTGGTCCCAGCTTTGATTAAATGCAACCATATTCTAATTAACCTCCAATATATCATATAATGAATATTTAATTTATCTTATGAAATGATTGAAGTTCTAGAATTCGTTCATTTGAGCATCCTCCATCTATTGTTTACTTTACTAGTGATTAAGCATCATCTACTCTAATTGCCTCTGTCCTTCTTAAATCTTAAGTTCTTCAATCCTCTACTTAGCATTCTGGGCCTCCACGAAGTTTCCCTCTCTCTCGCTGTTTCTACGGTGCTCCTCCAACACAGCTAGATACTCCTCGTACTAGCCAGTGCCATTGCCGTTCATTTGTTGAGATTCCTCTTGGCTACCGCCCTCTTTGTGCATGTTCACTTGTGCTGACATATTATTGTGTGTTGATAAAAAAGAAAAATGACATAAAATTTTCATAGTGAATATAAGTAGAAAAATCTCATTGTGTAATAGTATGAAATAAAAGTATTAAAAGATATAACTATAATAAATTGTAATTAAAACTTTATTTCAGATTGGTTTATTATACAATAAGTATTTATAATTAGCGAAATCAGTGAAATTTATAATAAATCTTAAAGTTGTTATCAAATTAATTACTATTGAAGTGATTATATTCATCTACATCTGGAATCTTGAGTCAGCTGAGTTGCCTATAAATTAGTATAATTATTAAATAAAATACATACTTAATCATAAGGAAGTAAGCCATGTTCAAGGCAGTATTTTATTGCCATAGGTGACCAAGGTTTCTAATCCAGAAGTGATTCGTAGAATATTCTCATGCCATCTCCCTATTTTAAATTCAGATTAGCATAAATTAGGAGTATAAAATAAATTAACATCAAGAGTAAAATAAACAGCTCATGATACTTACATCATCAGGAGTTGGGTATCTCTACCCAGGAAGAAACTACTCCCTCTCATCATCATCGTTATCGCTTTAATTCATAGAAACGTCTCCATCTCGATTTTTCTTTGCTGATCGCTTTTGTCTTCGTTTCTTCTACTGTTTCTGTGGTGTTCCACTCTCTGACTAAGACATTTGTTGATTCAGGACGGAATAAGACTGTGGAGTCTATAATAAATCTGAGAATCTGTCACTTTAAAGAAGATCGTTTTGAGATTGCTGTTATGATTATTAGTCAAGCATAGATTTCTAGCCTCCTCGATTTCTCTTATTTTTGGCATTAGAAGGTGTTGGAACTTAACTGTTTGATTAAATGTTTGGCATTTATTGGCTGTTATGGTAGAACTGCTGCTACTAGTATTAATTCTGATATAATTAAGCTTAAAATTACTAAAATAAAGCTATATATTAGAAATGCTGCTACTACTAGTCTTAACTCTGATTCATTTACTGCATACCTCCCATCTAATTTTACATAAATTATGAGTGGAGTGCCATAAGATCTTAATTTAAACTGCCCATGGGGAAAGATTACTAAAACTGTGAGGCTTCACTTATATTCTAGTTATCATTGACTGATTTATTTTTATTCTTGCCTCCCTTCTTTTTAGGTTCTGACTACTACTGATTTTTAGCTTCTTTCTCTGGCTTATTTGCATAGGTTCTTTTCATACTGAGATTTTGCACTTAAAAGCACTGCTAATCTGTTAAATTATGATTTGTTAATGTATTACTTGTTTTTTGTTAACAAATTAATTTGGATGTTTAAATCAGTGAATCACCATCTCTTGAATGTTTACGGCTACTTTTATTTTATGTATTTGGATTGTCTTAGCCTAACTTACTAAATCCATTGTATTCTTGCTTAGCTTTGTTTTATAAAACTAATTATTTCGCTTGACCTGTATGGTAACTTTGATTACTTTGATTATTTTCAGCTGTACTTTCATTACTTCAGTTATTAAGTGAATTATTCAGTCACTTATTTCCTTAATTATCCATTTTTGGCACGTAATCAACTGGGATTTGATTCTTACTGCGATTCTTTTTCATTAACTAATTATCTGATGGTTATCAATTATGAATTGCTTATATTCCAAATATACAGGCGTCATTTTATATATGTCTTGGCTGAAAATAGTTCATCAATTGTTAAAATTACACCTTAATTATAATAAATATGAACAATTATTATTGATTATGTTTTAATTTGAAATAATTTAATTGAGATCTTGATCAGTTGATCAGAAATTGCAAAACTATAAGAATTTATTGAAATTATATTGTAATTTATATAATATTTATATTAATATTACTAAAATAATGAGGGTTTAATTACTTATCATATCTTTTTAAATAAAAATAAACTTATATTTTTTATAAATCTTTTCATTGCATTATATTATTTGACATTTGTAGTGAATCAAAATGAAGAGATTTCAAACTACTAAATAACCTCGCAATAAAAACGCCGATGAAATCAACTCAATCCGTAATTATTCTTATCATAAAAATTAAAATAAATTTCTAATGATTATGTTAAGTTTATATATAAAAATTTATATATAGGGTATTAAATGTACATAATGCATCATATTGTTAAGGATTAATGTATTTTTAGTTGAGGAGAAAGCGAAATAGATCTATAAATTACTTGATAAAGAAACTGCAATGTTAATTAAGAAGCATTTCATTCATCAATATATTAATTTTAATTAAATAAAAATGATGGAATTCCCTTTAAATTATAAAATTGCTATATAGAATTTTAATTTAATTAGATTCAGAAAATAATGAAAGAGGGAGATGGAGGCAGCAAAACTATAACTAGATAATCCTGCAAAATAATGTAACCTTAGAGAAAATTAAACGAGGAATCTGATATTCAAGATAATCAGAGTAACTAATCTTCAGTTAGCAGTTAAGACTCATCGGATGACCATCTCAAAAGTTTGAACAAGAAATTATGTTAGTTTTAATAATTAACTCACTTTTATTAGTTTTGTCTTAAAAATAAGCATGTTTGGCTTTCTAATACAATTTTATCAAAAATATATATATTTGAACAATAGCTTCAAGAAAATGAAGCAATTGAAGAATGAAGACTAAATAGATCAAGAAGAGTTATTTGAGAAGAATTTTGCTTAAGTAATCGATGACAAGAATAATAATAATGACTAAATAATTGCATAAACCCAACTGAATTAAGTCGATTAATAATTAGACACCGATAGGACTAGTAATGTTGGAAATATTAAAGAAAATCAATTGCCTATGGACTAAATAAATCAAATGCATAATAATGACGTTTTATATCCTAAGTTCAATTTTAGGTAAGTAATTCATAAAGTGGTAGTGAAGATATTGCGTAAAAATAAATAGTCACTTAAAATTCTAAATTTAGGAAGAAATTCATCAGAGAGATAGTAGTTGAATTAAGTAAACGCAAAAAGGTTTACGAGAAATTTAAGTCAAAGTTTGATCGTTTCAATTAAGAACTTTCCAAAAGTTAACTCGAGTAAATTAAATATCTTTTGCAAAATTCTTTAGAGCTAATATCTGTGAGAAGAAATTTCAGTAATTACTTCAAGGGAAACTGCCACTTAGAATCCCTAAATCAAAGTAAGCATATATAAAAATAAATGGAAGTTATATGTTATCCTGTTAGGCTTGATGTTGGAATTATGCAGGGTCTCTTATCTTAAAATTTGATATAAGATATAAGATCATCATTCGGTCAGAATTCACTTTATTACACTGTAACTCTTGGTCCAGACACCTTCCAAATTTATCTACAATAAAAAAAATTATTTTTATGATTTATTAATGATTTCTTTTACTTTTTTCATTAATTTTTCCAATCAGAAAAAGTGTCCGACAGTTTCCGAACCCCATAATGGAAAGAAACCTTCACTTTTACACTTGAGAGAGAAACAGATAAATTACTGTTCGAAATCTTTAGACATAATAGTAGCGAGGGCAGAGATCTATAAATTGATCAATTTGAGTTTATTATTGGAGAAAATATAGAAAAACTCAAAGACTAAAATTCCCATTAAATGTAAAAAATTGGTGATATAGTATATTTACTAGTATCAATTATAAAAATAAATTGGTTGAATTTTACATAAAATTATATTTTAAATGATTGTACTATCCAATTAATTTTTAAAACCTAAAAAGTAATCTAATAATTATTTGAAAAATAACTAAGGAATCTAATAAAAATCGTCTTCTTTAGTATGTCAAATTTAGCACATGTTAATTTTTTGAGTTTCTCAATAATCACCCTTTTTATCAAAACATTTACCACCCAAGGTAAACCACCCATATTCTAGGTAGAAAAGCATTGGTTTCTAGTTAATGCTACTTGGCATTTAAATTGGCCACTTAAGTATTAAATAAATAATTATACAGAGGAAATTATGATTTTTTAAGAGAAAAAATTATCTAATTTAATTTGAGATATGAGCTTAAAAAGTTTTCTCGTTGTTATAAGTCAAAAAAGCAAAGAAAAAAGAATTCTATTTAAGACACTTGGCTTAAATTATTATTCATCATAAACCTTACAAAGAACTTCCCACCACAAAAATTATATATTTATTATAGGTTTAACTATTTTATAGAACGATAACATCTGAGAAAGAAAATGGTTTTCACGTAGTAGTGAAGTGGAGATATGAAGAGTCAGGTGTGAAACTTCAAACATTAAGGAAAAAGATTTTACAATTAAAAGACAAATTAACTGCTGATTAAGAGCAGCTGAGATGTTATCGGGAAAGTTATGAGAAGTTACTAAATTTCAAGGGAGATGGGAGTGTGCTGCTTTAGTAATGGAGGTTGGATAATGTTAAAAATAAGAATTTAGAAAATTAAACGTTTAGCAATGGCCAGTCTGAGTCATATTGCAAACATATGTCTGTTAATTACTTTTTAGTTTTAGCAATATATAAATACTATTATAGTAAGATGTCTAAAGTAACAACTTCATGAGTGGAGTCTAATAAGACTAGACCTTCTCTTAGACATTGGATAATAGTTACCCCAATTCCCCTTCTAAGAATTAAGACAGCGATGAAAAAGCAAATGGGAAAAAAAGAAGTGCAGGGAAGCTTGCAAAAAGAAAGAAAGTTATAGGGAAAGTATCTCACAATCACTCTAGGAATCTATAAAAGTAAATTTTATACCCAGTTTTAATTAGGTAAGATATGTATTTTAAAATTTCATATTTTTTTATTGAATATTAGTCAAAACATAAATGAGATAAATCCAATATAGAATTAAGAAAGCAGTCAATCGAAATTCAATAACTAGCCCCCATTTCTAGGGAAACATTCTAAGAATGAGAGTGCAAGTTCTTAAATGATGTCGAGGATGCTAGCTAACAACAATAAAATAAATTAACTTATACTAAATACTTTTCTTATTTATTTACAATTAAAAACTAATATTTGAACTGACTGAGAACTTTTCAAACCTCATCCAGTCCGATTAACTATCCTATAAAAAACAAATAAATAATCTTAATGAGGAAAAGATATTTAGCTTAAAGCATTAATACTGTGAAACAAATAAACAAAAGCCTACCAATAATTAATACTTGAAAGACAAGAGTAGAATAAATAATATTTTTCTTTTAAATTAAAGTTATTAGCACCTTATCAAAACCCCAAAACCCTTTCAGTAGTTTGATTGAGTTTTTGATTGATTAAAGTAGACTTTTAGTGCATACTCTATTAGGGTTTATGTAGGGGTTTAATGTTTAAATATTAGTAATTTAAGTGATTATATGCGAGGTTTGGGGTCAGTTTATGACAGTGAGTATATAGATTTATTGTTTAAGTTGCGATATGGATGTGATTAATATAGTGAATAACTCAAGCCTGTTCTGAATTATACGTCTATAGCAAGGCTACTCCATAAATCTCCAGCAACTGTGAGGTCTCACTGTCTATTAGCATTGAATTTAAAGAGATAGCAGCTTAATTCTAAGCCTAAAAGACCTCGAAAATTTTAGCAGCATCATATTGATTATCTTATTAATGATAAGACTCTTAAATACTGGGCTCATTTCTCTCTGGCCTAGAGAGCTGTGATGTTTCATCGCCAATTTCCTGAGCTTCATATCTCTGCATAATCTATAGCGAACATATATAAAAAGAACGGAATATCTTACAAGACAGTCAATCGCATTAAGAGAGTGATTGACTTTAATGTTCCATTTTATAAGAATAATTTAAATTATATATTCGATTAAATGCAGAGGTCTTAAGAGCATAATATAAAGTTCATACACGCTGATGAAGCTGTATTTACATTCAATACCTTTATATCAAGGTCTTGGTACAAGAGGTATAGTAATATAGAAGTTTATGACTAAAAGGTTAAGTTTAAACTCATGCTATTCTTGGAGGAATAAGTGAAGATAGTGGCCTCGAGACATATGTTATTCACCCTCGTTCTATAAAGACTGAATAATATATTAAGTTCTTGCAATAATTCAAAGATAAGTACGCGGACTAAGAGATTATTCTATTCGTTGATAACTTGTCAGTTCATAAAACTAAAGACTCAAGAGAATATGAAAGGCTAAATATAACACCTGTATTTAATGTTCCTTACAGCCCTTAGTTAAATAGAATTGAATTATATTGGGGTTATTAAAAGGTCATTATAAGAAATTGCTGCTCTATCACTTGATGCACTACTTGAAGAAATATTCAGTAGATTTTATTAAGAGTGCTGCTAAGAGAGTCAGCGATGATAAAGCTAAAGTATGTGCAAGAGAAGGGAGATTTGTGTTTATAAATAAGTTTTAGATTTAAGCGAATGAATAAGTTCACATATTAAATTTTCCCGTAAAGGAATTTGGCTTCTCTTTCTTTTCTTCCTCTTAAGGCTTGCTTGGGCCCATGTTTCTTCTCTTAGTGCCAGCCCCTGCATCTATGTTCATCTCGTCTGGCTTTTAGAAATCTTTGAAGAGTCTCTTACTCAATTCATGCTTTACTTGAGACTTTCTCTCCCTGTTTAATTTGCTGCGCTCTTTCATCAAGTAAATAGCAGTGTCAGGTTTTTCTATAAAGTTAGAAGACTAAGCTTACTAGAGATGAATGGATGCTTCTGTAGTTCCTAGAGCCAGGTGTCGCTGATTTTTATTCCCTGCTTCTCTTTTTCTTCAGGAGAGATGCTATAGCGTTTCTTGTGAGCTTCTTAAATTACTTCATTTAAGTACTCAGGTTTCAGAGTTCCAAGGACACCAAAGAAGAAGTTTCTCTCTGGCAACTTATTAGAGAGTTGTAGCTTTGATGGAAGGTAGAGAGCAACATCTGGATCACTCATAGCATCATCATAGAGGTTTGTTACTGAAATTTCAGGGTAGTTAGGTATCTCGATCATTCTGATTTCATTAGACTTAAAAGCTTTTTTCTCTTCACTTAACAATGCTTTTAAGAATGATATTTTTGTTCCCTCCTGTGTTGGCAAGAACAATCCAACTATAGTTTATAAGTTAGTTATAAGTAATAAATTACCTTGGTATACCAAGTATCTGTAAAGATCTTCTTTACTTCTGAATTTTCCGATTAAATCTTGAGTTTAAATTCTCTTCATTGCATCATTTATAGATTCCATCTTGCTTCCAGTTTCTATAAATCTTTATGAAATTTCAAATTATGGATATCCATTCTGAGCTTACTAAAATTTTACTACTAAATAGGGAGATCCACATGGAGTTCAACCTGAATCAGATAAATAGATAAAGATGGAGGAACTTTCTCCAAGTTTCAGAGTTTGACATCCATTTTTATCAAACTTTCTCCATTAAATTGCTCCTAATAATAATTAATTTAATTAGGTGGTGCTCCTAATTTATTTAAAACTTAATTAGGAGGTTAAATTAAAGTCTAAAACCGTATTAGGTGGTGCATTAAAAAAATTAAAGTTTAAAACCTCCTCTCCAAATTTACAAGAACAGATTTAGGAGCACCACCTAACTTCCCAAAACACATTTAATTGCATTTTAATGTATAAAATGGATGAAATAATACATAAATTATCTCAAAATTTTAGAAATATAAAACTAATGTCTCGCACTATGTTCCCATTAAACCTCTCTAAATCTATGAGGATATGCTCTTGCTTGTGTATAAATGTAGAATTTAAACAGCTTATATAATTATTAATAGTACTTATAAAATTGAGCGGCAACTTACTAAGAAAAGCGACATTTCTTGGTATTAGCAATCAAAAACTTTCTTTCATGAATTAAAAGAAAATTGAGACTTTTGATGCCACTAACTAGTATGAACCTGAAATTCTTTAACCTTAGGTCTCAGACTTTGAATAACAATTTAGTTGTTAAATAGAAATGCAGAGCTAAGAAATTCTATGCGAAGTTCCAATAAAAATGGTTGAAGAGGAGGAAGAGAAAAAAGAAATTAAAGCATTACATTTATGTGAAGAGTGTGAGAAGAACTTCACTTATAAATCTGCTCTTAAGCGTCATATCTTAGAGTAGCATTCTAACAAGCCAAAGCTATATCTTAAGCATGATAAGATAGATGGAAAATATTTTTGCCCTTATTGCAATAAGCAATATAACCGATAAAGGGATTTAAAAGTTCACCTATAAAACCATCATTGCAAGAAGTTTGAAGTCATAGATCATGAGACTGGTGAGGTCCTCCTTCAAAAAAGAAAGCCAAGAGACCCTTTAGAATCCTTGGAACAAAGAGTTAAGAAAGAAAATAAGCTTATTAAAGCAGTGAGAAACCTCCCAGCTTCTGAGATAGTGAAAATCACTCTGAAGATACAAGCACTAAAGCTTCCAATTTTAAATGTAATTGACCTTAAAGAATGTAAGGAAAGTTATCTTATACTTGAGGACAAGTTTGAGAAAAAGGTCATAACTGATAAGCAGTTCGCATACAAGATTTATCCATTCAACTACTTTAAATGCGATGACAAGTATCAAATGGAATTTGTCAATGAGTACTAAGCTCTTACTAAAGCAAGGGATAGACAGTGCAGATTTATAATTAAGCTCGATGCAATTCTCCTTGCTCAAGATCATGTTGCTTTTCGTCTCCCTCTATATTAAATGACTTTAAGAGACTACATATAAGATTAAAGGATTCCAAAGTAGCTACCCCTTATTCTTACAAATGTTTGCAAAGGCATTGAAGAGCTTCACACTTTAGGGTATGTCCATAGAGACTTGAAGCCAGAAAATATTATGCTTGATTTTTCGCCTCTCAGATTAGTAATAATTGATTTCAATATATCATTAAGAGTTGAAGCTTCAGGACTTGGCAACGTTTATGGTACTCCTGGATACTTTCCAGAAAGGGAGGACTGGAGAGATGGTGATATTAAGTGGGATGTATGGGCTCTAGCAGCAATTATTGCTGAATGCGATATGCAAAGAAATGATTACTATAGCTGTAAGAGAGAGAAAGATTCAAAGCAGAGAATACAGCAATATCTAGACTAGAATAAGATAAAAGGTAAAATGAAAGATATGGCTGAGCAGATTATCTTAAGACCAAACCACAGAGCAGAGCAAACAATAGACTAGATGATTAACTGGATAGGAGATATTAAATTTAGAAAATTAGCACATGATGCCAAGGTATAGTTTGAGTGAATAGTAAAAATAAAACCCCTAATACACACTACTATACATTACATTGAAACATTAAACCCCTACATAAACCCTATTAAAACCCTAATAAAGTATGAACTAATAGTCTACTTTTATCAATCAAATACTCAATCAAACTACTGAAAGGGTTTTGGGGTTTTGAATGTCAAGATCGAATTCTATTTAAACCTAAAGAATTTAGGTAAAATTTGAAAATAATTTATGTGGAAGTAGGGGTGAGTGATTCTTTGTTAAACCTAGACAGGGGAGGGTGATTTTGGATATAACACATAATATTTTTATAAAAATCAATAAAATAGCGATTCAAAGACCAAACAGAAATATGATTGAGACAGAGCCAAACACTCTCAAGCATAAAGACTATCCTTTGACTAATATCAATGAAAACCAATTCGATAGTTCTTTCGTTATTTGACAATTATATGCCTTTATAAAATATTTGATCAACGCAAAGTTTGTCTAAATATTTTTTTAGAATAATGATAGAAGTTTCGCAAATATGCCTCATAGATTAGACTCTTCAGACAGCCTCGGCATGAATAATAATTAAATGGTTTCTGGAATTCTGAGATTTGATAAGCAATATGAATCTGCCCACGTTTAAAACGATAACTATGGCTTTTATGATTAATTTAACAATCCAAATGCCATAAATAATAATAATAATAACATGAATACAAGCTTATTGTCTAATGGGGGAGTTTAGAATCATAATTACTCTCCAGAATCTAAGTTGTCGTAATATAAGAAACAAAATAGTATAAATAAAAAGCTAAATACTTCATAGCCAATTATTAATCAATTAAACTTCAGGAGTCCTATTAGATAGTATCAAGAAAACAGTCTTAATTCCAGAATAAGTTCTTATAGTTTTACTTAATATAAAAATGCTATCAACTTATTTTGAAGTATGAATTAATAATGTAAGCTAATTTGGTTGATTATTATTTATCGTATTCTCTCTTGAATTTTGTAATTTAATCATGTCAAGTCTGACTTTATAATTAATTTTTACATTTTTTATAGATTATTATCAAATTTATTCTGTGTTTTTATTATACTTTATAACAATTGCTTTTTAAGTATTTCGTAGCATTTTATGGTATATCTTATTGAGTTTGGTGGAATAATGATAAAAAGATAATTATTCTTTAATAAATAAAATAACTTTTCTTATATGATTTTTATATATCTCTGATGCTTAGTATCAAATTAAATATAAATTTATTGATAAAATTTAAGACATAAATCTTTTGTAATTAGCTAACATTGAAATTCAAATTATAATGCCCCATAATTAAATTAATTTTTTTAAACATAGAAATGTATATATTTATTAAAGTATTGGGGTTGTGAGTGGCACTCATTTAAATTTTGAAAATAATAACAGTAGAAACTTGTAGGAGAGTTAGATGTTTCCCTCCAATTTCTAAATACTTTAATATTTATAAATAGCCTAATGAAATTTTCGAAATTATTATTTATATAGTTTAAAAATTTCGAATAAAACATGATTACAAATCCCTCAGACTTATCTCATAACACATCACCAGATTTAAATAATTTAAGCAATAACAATCAAAACAACTTAAATGGTAAAAATAGAAATTAAATAGGGAAAACTAAAATTAAGGTGCCTGAACTTCTATTTTAAAATCAACCTACTGCTTAATTCTAAAATTATAATGATGATATCTACTATGCGAATGATTTAGATGATCATAACTAAAACACTTTGATTAATTTTTTTATTAATACACCGTAATACTTAATATTCTTCTCAAAAAGATTTAAGAATATTATTGAGCAATGTGTTTTTCTTTTTTATATTTTTATAGACACTTTAAGTTAGAAAATAGAGGATAGCCACAGAGAACAGCAACTCTACGAAGATCACACTTTTAAGAACACCCAAAACCCCTCCTTAACCCATGAAGACTAAGCATTGAACAATCTCACAAATTTCTCAGAAACCATCAAAATGTAAGATAAATTGGAGAAATAGAGAATGCAGTAGAAATAAGAAGAAGAGCAGCAACAGATCATTAGCTAGTTAGAAGCTTAATAGACATAATAATAACAATTAGAGAATACAGACTAAAATTAAGATAAAATATTGAGTGAATTAAACATAGATGAAACAGCATAGGCACCACCACCATTAATAAGCACTAGAAGAAACCCTAAAAAGAATAAATAGATGCATGAGTTTCATTTCACAGAGGATGATAAAATATTGTAGAAAACGCCATAATTTGAGACTTAAAACATAGATGGAGATATTGTGGGGTCCGTGGAGTTTGTGGAGAGCCGCCTAGATGCATTGAAAACTAGGAAATAACTTGATTTTTAAGAATCTTTTTATATGTAATATAGATTTATTCCTTTTTAATAATAAATTTCATTAAAATAATAAATATTAATAAAAAATCTTCGGAGCCAATGAAAAGAATGCTAACTTCAAACAAAATGTAAAAAACTGAAACTTAAGATAAACCTTATATTAAAATTATATATTAAAACTAGAATGCTTGAATAAATAAATTCCTGTGAAAGAGAGTCTGTTTCTTTTCTCTAATAAATAATAAATAAAATATTGACAAAAAATCAATCAATAATTACAATAAAAAATTGAAAATAGTATAAAGTAATGCAATAATTTATTTAATAAAAGAATTCCATTCCTATGCTTTAAAATCGAATCGCATAGATTAATATAAATGGATTTTATTGAAGATTTATCAGATAAAAACATTCTAAATACTGAAGACTTAAGTATGAGTGTTATAGAAACAGCCAATAATGAATAGACATCCACTGCACGGTTAAATACTAACCAAGATATTTTTATTTATTATATTTAATTCACTTCATAGTGTTATTTTGCCTAATACATGAAATATTTTGAAGATTTAATTGATGACTTGTAGAAATAGATAAATGATATAATGAGGCAATCAGAGTGCCAACAATAATCTCATTTAAGTTTTATAAATAAAATGAAGTGATCTTAAAAGTATATTATTAAGATAATCTCTCTCATTACTAAATTCTAAACAATCAAGTCCAGATAGCAATGAATTCTTATAAAATAACAATGATCCTACAGCTTTCCGTAAAAATAACAAAAATGGTATGAAGGCGATGCATTAATTTGAGTTAGGAAATGACAATCTATTATTTTTATTTGGGTAAATTATTATATCATTAGTGTCAAATTATTTAAGATTTATAGTAACACAAATATATTAATTAAGAGTTATTAAACAATCTAGGTCATAACAAAATGAGGCCATTCAATGACGAAGATGCAGTTAATTCAAGATATTCTATTGATTCTAAGGATTTACCTCCACTATTGAAAGATACTTCACTTATCAACTAAGATTCTTCAAATAGCAAGGAAATCTTAATATTTAATTGACATTGACACATTTTATATTAAAACCAATTGATCTTTCAGATGTTTTAATTAAAAAAATTATATAATTAAAATCCTAGAACCTACTCTAAAAAACTTAAAAAGAATGGAACTAAAAAATCAGCGCAGAGATATGCAATCATCTCTAGTTTCTTCCTCAATAAATGCAATTTTAGAAAAATAAAGCAGAAACACTTTTAACCAGTCAGCTTCATAATACAACGGCAGTAATAACAATTCACAATAGTTTTCTAATTATAAATGCAAATTTTGAAAGTTCTTATTTTGAAAGTATTTAAAAAAAGCACATAGTTACCAGTTCCACCATTAAATAATAACTAAAGTAGATCTCAGTTTAAATTTGGATCAATGAGTTAAAACGGTTCTATGTTTAGATTTGGAGCTGGTATGGGAATTGGTTAGTTAATCTATGTTTTTATGTATAAAAAAGTAACAAATATTCTAATTTAATATGAATGAAGTCCCTTGATGCAGGATCAGTTATAGGTAAGCAAGCATTAATGAAAGAAATGAAGCATTAACAAGAATTCGAAGACACGTAATCTCAGAGATCTGGGGGAAATGGGTCATTCTTCTCGCCTGCAAAATAATTTGGAGTAGGTCTGGGTTCCCTCAACAATAGTATGTATGGGTTTAATGCGAATTTACAGAACAATATTCAATTGAGTAATTCAAGGATGCAGAGTATGTATCAGTAATCACCCATGATGCCGCTTATTAATGAGATGCCCTCTGCTGAGAAGTACAACTTAAATTATCAACGAAGGACTGAAGTGCCACAACACTCAAATGTTTTAGTAATTAGTAAAATTTAAATTTAATTTTAATTGAAATGACAAATCTTAAATGGAATAATAAATTTAGCTTAACCTTTAATAACCTCATTTTATAAATGATTATAAAAACTCAAATGGTATGAATAACTCGCAATAATTTATCAATAATAATAATCATAATTAATAACAGACTAGCACATCTGGGTTTGGATTTTACTTTAAAAAGTTAAACAACAATCCCTCAAGCATATTTAATGGAGAATATTATTAGCAGCAACTATGATCAGCAAACACCTAAATCACTCTTCAGCTAATTATTTATAAAAGAGGAATATATATTAATTTATTATTTAAGCATTTAAAACTGAGTTTATTTTTAGAATATCTCTATATCTGCTCTTTTAAAATGTATAGACAAAATTAAATTGTAAATTGTTAATAAAATTTAGAGAAATGGATAATAAGGTATAAAAATCTTTCGAAAAGTAATAACACCTCAAGAAGCAATTACCTTCTAAACTTGAGTAACAGACAACTACTCAATTGAAAACCTACGCTTTTGATATTTGGCTTATAGTTACCTGCTTAAAACTATTGTTATTCCACTCCTAGTAAGTTCATATATAGAAGTATTAAGACTCTTACACTTATTCATAAATAAGATATCTTATGCTTAAATTCGTGTTTTATAGCAAATCAACTGACTTTGAGGTTCACAGAAATTGGATGGCAATAACTTATGAGAAACCCCTATCGGAATGGTACTTTGAGGCTACTTCAGAGTGGACGCTTGACTATCCACCTTTTTTCGCCTATTTTGAGTGGATTTTAGCATAAGTTTTTTTAAATACTAATAATCCTACTTTCATTTTAGATTAATATTTTTATAATAAAGTTGCAGTTATCTTTGATCCAGAGATGGTAAAAGTGAAAAATTTATACTATGATAGTTTAGCAACAATTTACTATCAACGTGCAACTGTGATAGTGAGTGACTTAATCTTCTTCTATGCTTGTTATAGGTAACTAGTTGAAAATATATAATTGTAAATTCTATAGATATTTTAAGAGCAAATCAACAAACGGATAGATAAAATTTGACACTAAATACTTTGCTTTCAATTATTTAAATGCTGGCTTGATAATCCTTGATAACATACATTTTCAGTATAATTCGATGATGTATGGCATCATGATTCTTTCTATAGCTTATATTAATGAGGTAAGTTTAAGTCAAAGTATCTATAAATTAAAGTTCAAAAGATAAAATCAGATTATTTGCATTAATTTATTTACATTATTCTTTAGAAAAAATACTTCAAAAGTGCTTTAATGTATGCGATTCTATTAAATTTCAAACATATCTATCTCTATTCTGCTCCTTGTTTTGGAATATTTTACTTGAAGAAATTAGTATTTACAAGAAAATATAACGTCACTCATAAACTAGGAAATTTCATAAGACTAGCACTATAAACCATATTAATTTTTGCAATTAGTTTCGGTCCATTTATCTACACAGGTTAATTGAAGCAAATAGTGCTGAGATTATTTCCATTTTCAAGAGGATTAGTACACTTCTACTGGGCTTCCAATATGTGGGCTGGCTTCATGTTTTATAATAAATATATGGTTAATATCTTGAAAATGATTCAAACTGGTACTAAAATCCCTATTGAATATGTAGTAGAGGATATAGAAATGTTCAAGAAAATTAGTCTTGGGTTAACACTAGTATTTTTAGTGGTAAGTTATGATAAAATCAAAAATCTACAGTTACCTAAAATTATTAAGAAATTCTTATAAAATTAAGCATAACTTTTCTTAATAGCCTCTAATTATTGCAATGCTTATGAAATTGAACAGGAAAAACTTTAATTTTTACTTAGCTATGACAAACTTCATTGTTTACAACTTTGGTTTTCATGTACATGAAAAAGCTATATTAATGACTATAATACCCTTGATGTGAGAATAAATTGTTTTTTAGTTATAATTTATATATAGGTTATCTCTGAATAATTAATCGACACATTCAGAAAAGATAAGACTATTTTAAAATTATAAATTTTTAGGTAATTTATGTTAATCTATTCGTGAATTTCATTATATCTATAAAATATTGATATTTTTTACCATTAATTAATATTTATATTGAAAACACTTGCTATTTGGACATTTCTTCCGCTCATTATATCACCTAGAGATACTTTAGTCAAGCACATGCTATTTTTAGTAGATTTAGCTCTTTCATACTATGTCTTCTTAAAATTAGATGATACACATGAAAAGTAAAAGAGAGGGATTTAGTATATTTATATTCATTTATACGAAAATAATGTTATTTCAAATTTGTATAAAACGATAAGGAAATTAATTAAATCTTAAATGTGTTCAAATATGGAATTTTACTTATTTAAATTAAATCTTATATAGAGAGATAGGTAGATAATAACTTAAGGTAAACTAAATGCACAATTATTAAAAATTGCTGTGTAAATATCGAAATGTAATTCATTACTATTTGTACTTTCAGTTCTTTTTTTCTAATATGTTTCTTCCTCCTTATTTAGGTACTGTTGTTTGATCTACCCTTTGAGTTTTAGTATCTGTTTTTATTCTCATCTCTAGGTCTTCTGCGCTCCATGGGTGAAATCTTAAGTTTATCTCTGGGTAGAGTTTAGACCTAATCTTATATATTTCAATAATTTATTCTAATTATTATGACATTAGGCTTGTGGTTGATGAGCACATCAATTATTTTACTATAATTTTGGTGTCTATTCATAGAATACTATCAAATGGGTCATGAAGGCTGGATGAGTAGATATATAAATGTATAAAAAAAAGAAATTATATGTAAAATTATATAACCTACTTTCAAATTTAGTTTATAGTAATTAATTATACAGACTTACTACCAGCTATAGTGTGTGCATTTAATCAGATTATCTTCCTATAAATGATATTTCAGGCACTATTTTACAAAAACACGAATGAAACATAAAACAAATAAAAACACAAAAAGAAGAGTAATTGATTTTAATATTGAAATTTAATTATTATTACTTTAATAAAAATTCTTTGTTACTTTTCAGTTATAATGATAGTGAATTATTTCAATTTATAGTATACAATCATTATTACTAATTTAGAATAATCTAGAATATAAAAAGATTTAAAAACAATATGGTAAGTTTAATCACTGATTGCAAGTAATTAATTTCATTAGGAAAAAGGAAAAAGTCAATTGGGTGAACCTACTGTAACATAGGTTATAAGGTAAGTAAAATCAAACCAATATTATGTGTGCAAATACGATACTGCCAATCTGTCATTAATTTACTTTAAGCATATATTTTTATGATAAAATGATTGCTTATAAAACCCCATAGATCAATTAAGTCATGAGAATAGGGGTTAAGAACAATTAAATTAAGACTTAAATATTATTGGCGTATAATTATAATATTTGGGCTAATTATTAAAACTATTGGCTCGATTAATTGTCCTTATAAAATAATCCAATCAGAGTGTGCAAATTTGATTTTAGCCTAATTATTTATATTATTAGCCAATTATAATTAATTCTTAGTCTAATTGTTCTTAACTCCAATTCTCGCTTCTTAATTGATCTATGGAGTTTTATTACTTGATTTAGTGGGGGAAGAAGGAAGTTGCATTATTTATATCCAGATCAAACTGAATTAGTAGAAGAGCTAGACGTCAATTCAAATGAAGTGCTTTGTAAGTAATTTTTAAAGTTTTTTCTTTAAATAAGTTTTATCGATAAATAATATTTTGGAATTTCCTTTTCCAAGATAATGAACTTCTTAATTTAGTAAGAAAATGGAAAAGACCAAGTGAGTTCGGCGAAGGATAGTGGGAATTTGAAATCGGTGAGCCTTAAAAGTAGTTCAATCCTGAGAGTGACTTGCTAGCTCCATCAGGTGAAAATGTAAGTACTTTAAATCTTTTTATTTAAAACCCACTTGCTTAGCCAATCTTTTTGCGAAAAGACACTGAGGAGAGATTTGAGTGGAGAGTTAGAAATTTGAAATATCCAAAAGAGACTTATCAAATAACTGTTGATCACAACACTCAGGAAATCGTAATTAGAACAACTAATAAGAAATACTTCAAGAGATTTGATATTCCAGATATGAAGAGAAATGGAATCAAATTGGAAGAAAGTTCTCATTAATAATTAGCATTTTTAATAAAGAATAAATCTTCTATGTCTACTCTATTCATGATTAAAATAATTAGCGCATAATTTTAAATATAATAGATATTAAAGCTTTGTTATTTTTAGAAATATAACATTAAATTTATAAATACTTATATAAAAGTTCAATAGCTTGGAAATACCAAAACAACACTCTGATTGTGGGTTACGATAAGCCTGACAAGATTCTTGAATTGGAATTGAAAAAGCGCTAAGAAATCTAAAAATTGGGTAAAAGTTAGACTGGTCCAAGTGGATTAGCTGTATAGGGCAGTACAGCAGCTTAAAGCTTAGATGAAGGCAATGTTTAATGCAAATAACAATGAGAAATAAAAAATAACAACAGAGTTAGTAAATATATCTTTGGAGTTATGTTAAATGAATTTTTTTATAGAGATTCTACTAAATTATTTGAATTATTCATGATCTTCCCGCAATTAAAATTTTGTTTACTGTCTTGTTTCTCAACTTATTTGTTAATTTATATAATTTAAGATAGAAATAGTTTATACCCTTAAATACAGTTTGAAATAACATATTCCTTGTAGTTTTACGCTTGATTAAGTGAATGAATTAATTGTGTAAAATAATAAAGTATTTCAAATTTAAATAGAAAATGTCATCCTTTAAGAAGCCAGGTTACGATCACTTACTCAAACTTATTATTATTGGCGATTCCTCAGTTGGAAAAACTTGCCTACTGCTCCGCTTCTCAGAGGACTCCTTCCCCGTGTCGCATATGCCCACTATTGGTAAGTATCATATATTTACATTAGATTTATGAGCTTATTCAGGAGGTTGATAATTGCGTTCAGAGTTTATTGTTATTCATATTATATTAAATTAAAACAAGGGGGGATTTTATTGATTAAAATAGTGAAAAAATATAGTTATTTTACCGCTTAAATAAAACAGTATAAAATTCATGCTTTTTTTTAATTTTTTTAAAAAGAGTAGCCATTTCTCAAGAATTACAAATGATTGGAGTTTTTAATTTTTAATCCTATAATTAATTTACTTTCTAACTAACTAATTAATCATATGGTTATTCATAAGAATATCTGACGTGATAATATTTTTGCTCTAACCGAAATTAACTATCAAAAGCATTTTACTTACTCTTGTATTTTAGGAATTGACTTCAAAATTAAAAAGATAAACGTAGATGATAAAAGAGTGAAGTTACAAGTGTGGGACACTGCAGGCCAGGAGAGATTCAGGACAATCACTCAAACTTATTAAACTATATACAACTAAGTATTATGGGGATTATTGTAGAGCATAATTTGATTAGAAGCAATTATAATCAAAATAGTAAATGCTAAGTGGTTAACTATACAGTAATTTAAAGTTTATAAGGGAGCTATGGGGATAATTTTAGTTTATGACTGTACCGACTAACAAACTTTCAATAACATACAAAACTGGCTAAAATAAATTGATCAACATGCTATTGTAAAGTAAAATTAATTTCTATTGGTATTATTTCAGTATTTTGATCTATCATTACTTGACTTTACTAATCAAATTTGAAAATATCTGAATAATCGATTGATTTAACAATAACTAAAATGTTGCAAAAGTGCTTGTTGCTAACAAATGCGACAAGCCAGACAAAGTGATTGAGACAGAGAGAGGCAAGCAGCTGGCAGCAGATCACGGTTTGTTGTTCTTTGAGACCTCAGCCAAAACTGGCCACAATGTGAATGAAGTCTTCCACCAAATTGCCAATGTGATTGTCAGAGAGAAACTGCCAGCAATCCAAGGTAATGCAGGAGGAATTTATTGAAATAATTTTATTCTAATCTTGACTATAAATTTTGCCATAAATTATGGGATAAATACTGCAATATAATAGATAAATGAATGAACTAGGGTGGATTCGCTGGTTAAAACGCTGCCAGGTAACAACAAAAAAATAACTTCAAAATGGGGGATCGTGACAATGAACAGAAGAAGAAGGAGAGCTCGTGCTGTTGAAAATATCAGCAGCGATGCCAATAATATTTACAAAGTATTATTATTATATATAAATCATAAATCAATTATTATATACAATTAATTAGATGAGTGAGTATATTCATCAGTAAATGTTGCAACTATAAAATAAGTTTGTGTAGTAACTCATTGCATTTATTTGTAACTATTCTAAATAACTTTCTAAGAGTGTTCAATAAATTGAAGCTTAATATTGCAATGAATTTTAGACATAAATATGATAACAAAATTATTATATGAGCTATCTAAAATATTTTTATTGATTGCAGTTAAAATAGTATAGATTTTAGATTTCAAGCTACATTTTTCATAGAAATCAACGATTCTTATATCCAAATTAAACTCAAATTTTGATTTAACAAAATCTCTACATAATATAGTAAAATGAAATTAAGTTGAATGAATATCAAATAATAATTGTGAAATTTGCCTTATCATTCTTCTTTCTCTTTTCCATTATAGTTATTTTGAGATTCATAAACTTCTTCCTCACTTTGTTAAATGTTTATACTCTTTGATTTGCTGAATTTAGGGTATTCTTTCGCTATAGATCTGATGACAAATGCCATTAAGAAATACCAAATTATATGCATAACCTGGCAAGTCAAACATCTTCTTGTGAATTCAACCTAATTCTCCACATAAAACTTTGTCATGTGTTGTTGAGTGGTATGTTGGTTGAAATAATTTATCAAAGTTTTCTTTAAGTCTTGATCTTTAGCAGTATTTTTTTAATTAAAACGTTTAATAAAAAACGAATTATATAGCTTATATACAAAATTTAAGCTACATACGAAAGTCAAGTCTTAAAAAAAAACTCAAATTTTGAGTTATAATTAAATTCTTTTGAAAAGCAGATTTATCGATTTAAGACTTTTAAGAAGCGGTTTTCAATAAATCTTTGTAGTCTATAATCTCAGCTTAAAAATCCTTTGCATATGTTTTTAAGTAAAGAGTCATATCGTCCGCACTGAGATCTTAGAAATCTATTGTGCTCTTATATATTATAAATTAGTTTGCTCTCTTATCAAATTCTTCGTTGTACTCGACAACTATCAATTAGGGAATGCCTGTGAAATGTAAAATTTGAAACACGATATAATAATTAACTTAATAACTTCCATTTTGGCTTTATAATAAATGCACACCAAGAAGATCGTTATAAATTTATTTAGACTATAGAAGTGGATCATACCACATAAATAAGAACTTGCCGTTTTGATTTATGGCAAGCAACTCATATTCCAAGAAAAATTCTTCAGCCATTTACTTAGATGTATTTAAAACATAATTATTTATTTATTTTCATCCCACACTTATGATATTTCGACTTAAATTACAATTTTCACAATTTAAAGAGTTTAATAATTTATTAGAAGTGCAAACCATAATGATAACATTAACTTTTCTCTCTTTTTGCAAATACCTCTCAGTTTACTTATTAAGCTCGCTAACATGAGGATTGGCATGTGCGATCATAGTCTGATGTAGCTGAGGCTCTTTGATGTCTTTAGGTAAGTTTACTGCTTTAAATGGTAAATTCGTTATATTTCTGAAAAATATACAATCAGGGCTGTCATTAGGTCCATGTATAATAGTATAGTAAATTAAGTTTTTTCATAGATATCGCAATATTAAACTTAGGAATAAGAATTATCTTGATTAATAGATATTCACTAAATTATAAAATTATAAGTTCTCGCTGATAGTAAAGTCAAAGAGTTTTATTCCTAGGTCCAGGTCAGCATCATTATCACTGCTTAAAACTGCAAAAGTAATTCTTGGATCTCTTTCTCTAATTGGTAAGCTAGCAAACTTATATTGTATACTTCTGTTATGATAACGCATAAACAAAGAAAAAATAATAAAAACATTTTCAATATTATCATCGTAACTTATTGATAATTATTTATAAAAAAGCTAGAGTAAGAAACCAAAATTTCTATGAAAGTTATAATATATTTCATTTTTAATGAAGTTATAATTTTAAGCATAATTTCTAGATTTTACCCAATTATCATAAAATAAATCAGTAGAACTTACCTTACAAAACATTTATAAGTTTCAGAAACGAATCTTAATAAAAAATGATGAAATTAATCCAATTATTTTTTGTAAAAAATAAAGAACCAGCATTATAATTTTATTTTAAATATATGTTTGAGTATTCCCTGATATTAAATTAATTTTGATAAAAAATATGCTCTCAATCAACTCAATTATTTTATGAGTTAATAAATACTTTATAATTTAAAATTACCATACTTAATGATCAACTTAAAATATGAAAATACAATTAATGGATTTTGAGTGTCACCTTCAAAATTCTTATATTAAAGATAATCTGTAATTTCAGTCAATTATTTGAATTCTATTGGCTCATTTTTGCGGAGGTTAATCAAGTATTCAACCAAAGCAGTCGTGTTATCTCTTGGACCATTATATTTTTATATAATATAGATGCAAATCTATTTTAATATGAATATGAAATCTACACAATTATTGATGTTATTTCTGAATTAAACTTAAATTTTCATTATATGGATAGTAACTGTACTGATGAATAATGTAAATAGGGGGACTATCTTGATAAATTTACTTGCTTTGTAGGTTTATCTCATATTCTTCAAATAATTAGGGAGATTTCTTAGAGTCAACGATTGTAATAGCAACTGGTAGAGTCAAAACTTAAAATAATTGTACCTTATAATAATTGTATACAAATTATGATTAGTTGATAATTTTTTCAATGTATTTTTTTTAATTAAATTAAGTTGTAAATAAGATAATTTAACTCTACAATAAATTAATAAATATAGATAATAAAATTATAAATATACTATTTTAATCATTGTATGATTATATCAGAACTAATTTTATCTATAAAATTAAATCTACTTAATTCTTTTAGAAACAGACAATTTTCTTCTAATTTTATTTACTTTCCAGGATACTTTTAATTAAATTCTTAAAAAATACTATAAAATTATAGAATATATAAATTCCTCGCGAGTTAATAAAGAAGGAAAATGAATAAATCTTTCTTTCGTAAAAGCATTGAATGCTTGTCTGGTAATTTCTTTTAAAAATAAAAAATATAATAAATTTTATGAAAAATTATATATCTTAAAAAATATGAGAAGTAATAGCATCACTGTTGGGATGTGTCCAGTTGATCTTAAAATTTTTTAAGTGAAGTTCAATCTGTGACTGAACGACACTAATTTCGTGTATTGATCAATTCATGTTTACATTAATTAGATGAAATATTGGCTTCCTTATTAATGTAAGGACCAGAATTTAGGGTTTGACCAGTTCTTTAAGATGAGAAGAATGTATAATATAAAAATAAGCTACTCGAAATTATTTTCACCAAACCAGTTTATGTTTATGATACTACAACAGCGAAATGAAAGAAACTATTATATTATCCGCAAAAGAGTTGAAAAAAGTTTCACCAATTCTTCTAAAAAAATCAAATTCAGCAATCTTTGTTTAAAGCATCCACAGCTGAGTATCCTGTGGTTCATAAAATAAGTGTTAGAAATATGAAGAACTGAAGCTTAATTAATTTTCGAAATTTTAGTTATCATGACTTTACTTCAAGTATTGCGACTTCAATTCATTCTAATATGTCACAAAATAATCTAAATTAGTTCAAGAAAATTTCATAATAAAATATTTTCAAAGCTAAAAAATTATTATACTATTTTCTATGCAAAAGATTTTGGATTTTTAAGTCCCGTACAGAAACTTTTGGCTCACTTATTAAGAGATATTTTTGTAAAAGTCATTTGATAACAATTAAAATAATTTATTCACTTATTCTAATTTGATCATAATAATTCAAATTTTAAAATTATAAAGTCAACATTAATCTGACTTGTATGATTTTAATTCCCTGAATCATAAAAGATGACAAAATTCAGATGATATTTCCTATCTATCTTTTAGCAAGTTTCATTGAAAATATTTAGCTGTTTGCCCTCACAAGGCTTTAAATATTACATATGAACTAGGTCAACAAGTAGTAAAAATGTTACTGCACATGTGAGTCTCATGGAGGGTAGATTCATCTTAAATAAAATTAAATTTAAATATATTATGACACAAATGAAAATTCAAATTTAAATGCTTTTAAGACTATTATGATTTAATATATAAAAGAATTTAATTTATCTATACTTATTATCATGCTTGCTAATAAGTAACTGCATAAAATTCAATTATTTAATATTTTAATTTAATATTTGATTATAATATTCCAGTGGGACTAAATCAAATTATGATATTTTAATGAAAAAATTATAGTTTAAAAATCAAAAATATCTTAACTTCTAAATTTTTTATATCTTAAAATAATTATTTTACTATTATATATTAAAAATATTCGATTCTTTTTGAAATAAACAAGAATTTTATCTTATAAATAAATAGATTTAAATTGTAAATGTAACAAATACATGTTGAAAATTAAAAATGATGTAATATAAATAATGCAGAATAAATTTTCTTTTCGCTTTTATTTCGTTTTATATATATTTTCTTAACATTTTTTATTTTTTTCTTTATTATTGCAATATTTAATTATTAATATTATACACTGCTAAAGATGGACCTTGGAGCAGCTGAATTAGATGGTGCTGATAGAATTGAAAGCGAGGGACATGACCCAGGACTAAGCTATCTCTTAGCTCAGAAGAGGCTAGTTTTAAATTCTTAGGTGCTACTGAAGATAGAGGAGCTGGTGAAATTATGCGCATTTATTACAAAGGTTCTTGCTATATCTATTTCAGAATTCTAAAATTTTCATTTTCCAACCTATTTTGATTTTAACATATGGTACCTAAATTCTTACATACTGCTTCAGATTCTCAGGCCAATTAAACTCTGATTATATAATAATAAAATCAGGGACTTACAGCTACTTCCACTTTACAGGAGGTAGGGTAATGCTCCCATGATAAATATTTAATGGCAGTTAAGGGTCTAAGGGCTGGCTGCCGTTAGTCTAGTGAGGTACTATAACTTGAGATTTGCTATACATAATATTCTAATCAAAGTTTAAACAAATATATTAAATAGTAGTTGTAATAAATAGTAATGATGATTATATATTAAGTACTAGATTATCATAGTTATCTCTCATATTTATTTTAACTTTTACTTAATAACTCAGTTGCAATTTTTTTAAATAATAATTGTATTGCTAAAGCTTTTATTTTAAATTTTTATTTATTTTACTATTTAATTACATCGTTGAATATTGCTATGTGAATTTAATGTGCGACCATTTATTGCTAAAACTTTAATTTGATAATTAAGATTCTATGTTTATCAACTCTTTTTTTTATATATCTAAAAATCAGAAATATAGTATGTCTTAATTGCATTAATTTATAGACTCATTAAATTTTAAAATAGAAAATTTAACAAACTCCAATTAATCAAATGTAATTGTAAAATAAAAACCAATCAAAACCCTTTAATCAGACGTTTTAGTGATTTCATTTGAGGGTATAGTTGAGGCCTTAATTGGGTTAGTAAATAAATTAGACTAATTTAAAAAATGAGAAAAATAAATGAGCAAAATTTAGGGTCTATTTATGATTAGAAATATTTAGTTTTTTACTAATTATGCTTATGTTTGTTACAAGTATATATATATATATATAGACTAAGTAAAACCAGTGCTGAGTTAAACAACCATAGCAAGACTAATACGCATAAGTCCCTCAACTGTTAGGTATCACTGCATGATAGCAGTTTAGCATTATAACTCTGCCTCTTGAAAAAATCCTGTAAGAAAATAAAAGTTTTCACAGCACCATATTGACTATCTCTGTGATTCTAAGACTTTAAAGTATTGGGCTCACTTTCCTCTTGACTAACGAGCTGTCTTATTTCATCGCAAGTTTCTTGACATGCGTATCTCTCCTTAAACTATAGCTAATTTTATAGAAGAAATGGCATTACTTTCAAAACTGTCAACAAATTGAAGAGAGTGATTGATTATACTGTGCCATTTTATAGTAATAATTTATACTTTATATACAATTAAATGCAAAGAGCTATTACTAATAACATGAAATTCATACACGCTGATGAAGCTGTGCTTACCTTCAACACCTTTATTAATATGTCATGGTATAAGAAGCATGATAATATAGAAGTCTACAACTAGAAAGTAAAGGTTGTAGCACTTGCAATTTTAGCAGGTATTAGTGAAGACTCTGGCTTAGAAAGTTATGTTATTCATCCTCGCTCTATTAAGCGAGAGTAGTACATAGAGTTCCTACATAAGTTGAGAGATAAATACAATGATTAAGAGATCATCCTGTTTGTTAACAACCTCTCAGTTCATAAGACTAAGGAGTCTAATAAAGCTTATGAAGATCTAAACATAAATCCTGTTTGCAACGTCCATTAAAGCCCATAATTTAATAGAATTTAATATTACTGGAGTTAAATAAAGAAATACTGTAGAGTAGTTTTAGACTTGATGAATGAAATAGTTCATATTTTAAATGAGGCTTTGAAAGGATTAGGCTCCATTTTCTTTTATTCTTCTTCTTAATGCTTAGCAAGCTCTATTCTTTTACTCATAGAACTATCTCATGCATCTATGTTCATATCTTTTCGCTGCTTTCTATCTCTGTGAACCTTAGCATGCTATATACCAGTGCCAGATTTTCCTACAAAGTTATATGGCAAAGCTTACTTAAAAGATAAGGATGATTCTTAAGTTCATCTAGCCATTAGAATGCCTTGCTTCTTCTAGCCTTCAGGAGAGACAGAATATCGTTTCTTACGAGCTTCTTCAATTATTTCTCTGAGATACTCCTTTTTTATTTTACCAAGTACACCAAAAAAGAAGTATATCTCCGGAAGTTTATTAGAGAGTAGTTTCTTGGTAGGAACGTAAACTACTACTTCCTCATCTTACATGGCAACCTCATTATTTTAGTGTCTAAAATTTCAGGGTCGTTGGGAATTTCTATTAGTTTAATCTCTTTATTTTTAAAAGCTTTCTTCTTCTCACAAAGTATTGCTTTTAAGAATGGAATTTTGATACCTATCATTGTTGAAGGAATAAACTAAATACACTTAATATTTGTCATTAACAGATATCCTTGCCATATTTTGTGGTGCATCAAGAAAGATCTTCTTAGCTATTAAATCTTGAAATCATTTCTTGAGCCTCAACCCTCTTAATTACTGTACTTATAGATTCCATCTTTGTTTCTTCTCCTGCTATTGAACTTCAAATATTAATTTATAGACTTCTGGATCCTATTGTTTAAAAACTTACTATTAAATATGGGCAACTTATAGGAGGTCAACCCTGTAAAGATACGTGGAGAAAGTTGACAGAAGCTGCAACAAACTTCATAGATTGATCTCCATTTTTATCAATTTAGTTCTATTAGATTAGTACTAAATTTTTTTAAATTTAATTAGTACTTGTACTAAATTCGTTTAATTTTAATTGGTACCAATTTAATAGAACCAAAACTTAATTAACACATAGTTTTAATCTAATGAGGTTTTAATGGAAAAGTTCCAAAATGGTTCAAAACCTAATTGGTACCAGTTCTGACCTTATTATTTCGAATATGGTACCAATATTAAAAAATATCAAGCATGAAATTAGAAAATTTATATTTATAAACTTAGTATAAATATGATATCTAACACTTAAAAATCAACCATTATTTCTGCAGGGTAAATTCCTGCTCAACAATACTTTGGCTAGGGAATTTATTACTCATTAATAATAGTAATTTAAATTTGGATTTAAACATAGAGTCTAACTTGAATCGTAAGGCAGTTTTTCTTGGAACAGGTTTATCATTATATAAAAACCATTTCGTTTGTAAAAATTATTATTATTCATAATATGAAATAATCTATATTTAATATAAAAATCAGCATTCTTCTAGCTTTAAGCTTTGCTATATATCTAACTTTGATGATTCATTAATATTTTCAACCGTCGGCAGTTTTCAAAAAGTGCCGACGGTTGCTGCGATTTTATCATTCATTGTAGATTTAAGATGTTTCTATGAGTTAATTACCATAATAAATAATTAATAATACATTAAGTTCAGGAATCAAATTTCCTCATAAATATCAGAAGTCTTTAAGGATCTGTAATAGTCTATAAAGAACAATAAAAGTTCTAGAAAATCAATTAATAATAATAATTTTACGGATAATTATTTATATTTATTTACTTTTTTGTTAGATTTATAATTCTATAAAGATTAACACAGATCTATAAGGATTATTAGTATCTTTATTGATTTTTGAATCCTGAACTTCCCTCATAAAAAGTTTAAATTATTAATGTTTTATTTATCACAACTTTATATTATATGATTAATATATTTGACAGCAGCAACCGTCGGCACTTTTTAAAAATTGCCGACGGTTGATTTAATATAATATAGAAGATTAATTATACAATGACTAAATTAGAAATGTTAGTTTTTTAATGCTTAAACTTAAGCTTATATTATGCTTAATAGAGAGTAAATCAAACTTTGCCAGTTGTAATGGATTTAAGAGATTGCACAACTTTGGATCCTCTTGGTTTAAGTTTAAAACAAGAAGTAGCGTGCAGAGATGGGAGTTTAAACATAAGTTGAATTGGTTGAAGAAGATAAGGAAAACCAAGCAATAGAAAAAATTAAAACATTTTTATGAGAATACTGCCAGAATTACTCTACTGAGTCTAGCTTGAAGAGGCACATCAAAAAGGTACACTCTGGTATAGCTAAGATCTACTTCAAGCATGATAAAGTAGATGGTAGATATTTGTAAACAACCTGGATGAAGTCTTATACTCACTCAGCCAAAGTAAAGAGACATATGCAAAAGCATCATTTAAGCGAATTCCTGATTAAAGATGAGGAAACTAAAATGTTTGTATCCGCTAAAAGAAAAAATATGTCTCTTGAGTATGAGTCACAAAAAGAGAAGTAAGAGAGACTTAAGAGATAGAAGCGGTTGGAGTCAATGAACCAACCAGCAAATGGTATGTATATAGTATGCTTATTAGAGAGAGAGCAATGTATATACCTGTATTAAATGCAGTTGACACAAGCAGCTGTATTGAGAACTATTTGAATATTGACGTACCAAACAAGATAAAACTTATAGTTGTTGATGAATTCGCTTGCAAGGTATATCCATTCAAGTATCTCATTAAGAACGAGCAATATTAAATTGAGTTTGCAAATGAATACACAGTACTTAGTGTGGCTTAGAAAATATAATTCAAGAACTTAGCTAAGCTCGACGGAGTTATACTTGGTCATGGTTTTATTGCTTTGAGACTCAAGAAGTTTGAAATGACTCTAAGAGGGTATCTCTACCATTATAGATATCCTGATGATTTGAATGAGATACTCACAGAAACGACTAAGATTTTGAAAGAGCTCCACGATCTAGGGTATGTTCATAGAGATTTGAAGCCAGAAATGTAATGCTAAATCTCTGCCTTTTAGAAGTAGTAGTCATAGATTTCAACAGAGCAATAAGACAAGAGATAGTGACTTTAGCTTAGGTTTTAGGCACTCCAGAATACTTCCCAATTAGAGAGAAATGGACAAATGGCTCTGTTTAATGGGATTTTTTTAACGGTAGCTGCAATTATCTTAGAGTGCGATATGGAAAATATGTCATATTTTTTTTGGAACAAAACATTAGAAATAATCAATAAGTTTGGCTGCTAAACATATTAAACAAGATTAAATATGCAATGAAATTAAAAAGATAGTTGAGATGGTCATCGTAAAAGCTCCAGCATACTCAAGATAATCATTGGATGATATACTAGAACAACTACAGACTGCTAAATTCTAGAGGTATCACAAAGATAAGCAGATAAAATTTGTTTAAATAAAGTAAACTAATACTCATTAAATATTCATTAAATTCAGATAAAAACTTCGTTTTCTCTACTAATCCCAATAAGACCCCAACTATACCCTACAAATCAGAGAACCATAAACCCTGACTAAGGGGTCTTGGGGTTTTGAATGAATTTTTTACGAATGTACGGTTCTAAAAGAGGTATAGAAAAGATATTGCAGGATTGCTAAAGTTAGATAATGTTATTTTAGGCTTTGGTTTCATCCCACTAAGACTAAAGAAATTTGAAATGACTATTTGAGACTATCTATATCTTAAAAGATACCTAAACGATTTGAACGATATTCAATAAGATATGATAAAGGGTTTCTAAGAACTGCGTGAATTTGAATATGTTGATTGAGATTTGAAGCCTGTAAATTTAATGTCATACCTCTGCTCTCTAGTATAGTTTTCATCCATTTCAATAGGGCTTTACGATAAATTTTTATAACGTTAGCTAAGGTTAAAAAAAACATAGCATACTTTCCAATAAGAGAAATGTAGAAAAATGGCTCAGTTAAATGGGATATACGCTCAGTTGCTGCTATAATATTAGACAGTAATATGGGAAATATGTCTTACTTTTGTAAAAAGTATGAAAAATAATCAATTAGTTTGGCATAGAAGAATATTAAGAAATAAGAAATATGCTCAGAAATTGAAAGTATAGTAGATATGATTATAGTGAGAGCTCCTCTCTATCCTCGCCAATCATTAGAAGATATACTTTAGACACAAAAGAGAGCAAGATTCAAGAAAAAAAACAAAGACAAGCAGATAAAATTTGTTTGAATTAATTCTCTTAAAAATCAAAAATATATATATATAAAATTCACATTAAACCAGTGTTTTCTCAACAAACCTTAATAAAATTCCAACTATACCCAACAAAACAAATCAATAAAAATCTATTTAATGTGATTTTAATTTATTTGCGAAATATCAAATTATAAATAAAACTTTAGAAGTAAAAATCTTTCATTAAAATCTAATTAAATATTTTTGATGGAAAATAATTTGAAGTTAAATTATTTATAAAATATTAAGTAAAATTACTCATAAAACCCCAAGAGTAATTTTTTAAGCAATCGTGAGTATGATAAATTAATAAATGCACTCTAATAAATTTAATAACTGAAAAAAGTGAAACCACATTAGGGGAATTGCAAAAGTGGGTGGAAAGTGAAATTAAAAAGTGATTTATAAACCCTTAATTTAAACTATTAAACGATTAAATATTTTTAATTACAAAACATGGCAGACTTTGTTGCTGTCGACTCTTTCAGCTAACATTGAGCTAGTGGGGCGACCTTAAGGTCATTTTGTAGCCCTTCGAAATCTAGGGGGAACTTGGGCGCTCGGGGCACACAGCACACGCCCTGGCGAAGTTGCGCGCTGCGATGATAGGAAGCATTATCCATTAGCAGGATGGAGTGGGCCCTCCAGTCTTTGTCTTGCACATCCAAATGCTAAATGAGATCCACCATGAAGACCAAGAAGGTGTGGGAGATAGTGCAACCCACACTCACATTGAAGATGAAGCTACCCCGATTGGAGGCAGCCGCGGTTATACAGAGGCGGCTGATGCGTTTCTGCGAAGACTGGACATTTTGGCTGCCCTTGGCGATCCAGGAATGGCTGCGATTATCAGTGTTCTGGATGATGGTCTCGTCGATGTTGTATATCGTGAAGCCCGAGCACGAGGCCTGAATGAAGTAAGCAGCGGCGATCTGGCGCTGGAGCCGCGACTTCAAGTTATTGTAGTTGGGAGTGAGATGGGAGATCTTGTGGTAGCTCATGTGCAACTCGTGCCTCAGGAACCTGCTGATGCGATAGGGGAAATGCGCACTCCCAGCAGCTGCTGCAAGCTCTGCAAGATGCCTCTCGTGGTGATGACCCCTTTG
>ARYC01003806.1:0-25723 GCA_000711775.1 Oxytricha trifallax
TCTTGGCACTTTAAGAGAGAGTGATCTCAGAGAGATCATTGAAGAAGCTCACAAGAAACGTTGCTCTATTTCTCCTGAAGATCAAAAGAAGCAAGGCATACTAATAAGCGAGACCTGGCTCGCAGAGCTCAAGAAGCATCCATTCCTCTCTAGTAAGCTTTGACATTTAACTTTGTAGGGAAACCTGGAACTGGTATATTCCTAATGTAAGAGCATGATAAGGTTCACAGAGAGAGGAAGTCATAGACTATTCATTAAGTGAGCAAGAGACTTTATAAAGATGCTTAAAAGCCAGATGAAATGAACATAGATGCAGGAGCTGGCACTAAGAGAAGAAAATGGGCCCAAGCAAGCCATAAGAAGAGGAGAAGAAGGAGAAGCCTAATCCCTTTCTGGGTTAATTTAATATCTGAACTTATTCATTCATTTAAATCTAAAACTTATTTATAAACATTCATTCTTCCCACTCTAGCACAAACTGTTGTCTTATCTATGCTTACTCTATTGCAGCTACTCTGAACAAGTCTACTGTATCGATAGGCAAGTCATGCATTAGGTGATATAGCAGCAGTTTCTTGTAGTGGGTCTTTATTTAACTCCATAGAATTCAATTCCATTAAATTAAGGGCTATAAGGAACATTGTATACAAGAGTAATGTTTAACTCTTCATAAGCTTTCTTAGACTCCTTAGTCTTATGAACTGAGAGGTTGTCAACAAACAGGATGATCTCTTAATCATTGTATTTATCTCTCAGCTTATGTAGGAACTCTATATACTACTCTCGCTCAATAGAGCGAGGATGAATAACATAACTTTCTAACCCAGAGTCTTCACTAATACCTGCTAAAATTGCATGGGTTACAACCTTTACTTTCTAATCGTAGACTTCTATATTATCATACTTCTTATACCAAGACTTATTAATAAAGGTGTTGAAGGTAAACACAGCTTCATCA
Source organism: Oxytricha trifallax (assembly GCA_000711775.1). NCBI lineage: Eukaryota > Ciliophora > Spirotrichea > Sporadotrichida > Oxytrichidae > Oxytricha > Oxytricha trifallax. The sequence continues at coordinate 959 of ARYC01003806.1, forward strand.
GCGTGTATGAACTTGATGTTATTGTCAATAGCCCTCTGCATTTAATCATATATATAGTTTAAATTATTACTATAAAATGGCACTGTAAAATCAATCACTCTCTTCACTCTGTTGACAGTCTTGAAAGTAATACCATTTCTTCTATAAATGTTGGCTATAGTTTATGGAGAGATACGCATGTCAGGAAACTTGCGATGAAACATCACAGCTCGCTAGTCTAGTGGAAAGTGTGCCCAATACTTTAAAGTCTTCGAATCACAGAGGTAGTCAATATGGTGCTGTGAGAACTTTTATTTTCTTGCAGGATGCTTTCAAGTGCCTGAAGTATAATGCTAAACAGCCAACAAGCAATGATACCTAACTGTTGAGGCACTCTTGCACAGGAGCTTTGCTATAGCTGTATAATTCATTACTGGTTTGACTTAGTCTATATTAATACTTGTACCATACCTAAGCTTAAGCAGTAAATCTAAATATTTCTCATCATAAATAGACCCTAAATTTCGCTAATTTCTATTTCTCATTTTGCAATTTGACCTAATTTCTCTACTAACCCCAATAAGACCCCAACTATACCCTACAAATCAAAGCACTTATAAACCTCACTAAGGGGTCTTGGGGGTTTTGATTATATCCAGCACAGATGCTTCATAACATTCATAATTTATCTGCTTACCCTTAAATTGAATACGACATGCAAGTCTTACCATTACATGAAGAAGAAGCTATAAGTTTAGATAGTAGTTAAGAAGGTTAGGAAAAGGAAAATAATAACATATAAGGTATTGTCAGAATACAGAAATTTATAAAACTGCATATAATTTAATTCTTTAAGGGTTATAGATAGGTTGATTTATACGATAATTTTTACTTTATAATAACAAGAGTGAAGACAATTCAATATAAACATATAATTCAAACGACAACTCAATGTAAAATCATCTACTCTAATAAAAAATACCTTAAAAAAATGATTTAACTACTTAAAAATCCATAAAGGTTAGACAAGAGCATTATTAAAATTAATATATAGTTCTCATTTAATCAATTTTGATCTACAATTAAATTTAAATAAGAGCAACAAAAGTATCAATAAACAGTCTTAACAAAATCTTAGTTTTTCAAATCATCAGGCAATCCTAACAAAAATAAAAAGAAATTTGAATAAATTTAACAGGTGACTTATTTATTAAGAGAATTAAGAGTTACAGACCCTCTTGACAAAATCTATGAAGATTTACATAAAAATGATAGTAAATCCAAATTTTAGAAGCTGGATATTGACAGATTATAAGAAATAATTTCATCAGAGAAAATCATGCTATAAAATATTTAAGAGTAAAGCAGGAATCAGGATTATGTGAAAGCTAGCAATTTAAGAAATAATAAACAACCAGAATTATAGAAATAAAGAGATATAGAGGAGGAGAAAATGGAACTTAGCTACTTATGAGATAGGGATATTTGCAAATCGGTTGAAAAAGAAGCAATAACCTATAAATTTATATAATTTAAGTTTAATTCTAAACTTTATTGAAGTCTCAAACATTATAGCAATTTGTAAAAGCACTTAAAAATTAATCATTAAATGTGTATTTTATTGTATTTGGTCAAGACTTTTTAATAAATCTTTTAGTTATTACGTGACAAATTCATTATAAAGTTTGTAAAAGGAAATATTGTATAAAAACTAAAGTCCAAGAATTAAATCATTTCTGTAAATTCATCATTGACCTCTCTGAATTTTCTTTTATGATCAATATCAAAAGATTGCTTTTCAAGCTGTTGTATTTCTTATTCTTCAACTTCCATGATTTATTTAAATTATTTTATTTTATTTCTTAGTTCAATTTAAAATTCAATTTAAAATTATCTATAAAATATTTTGTTTTACTCAAATCTATTAAACTCCTAAAATCTTCAATGTACGATTATATTTTATAAAAGATCATTTGTAGTAAATATTCCTCGTAATTTGGATCCTAGGTGTTCCACTTCAGAGCTAAGAGTAAAGCTCGCTTCTCTATATCAGTTAAAACTATAGAAGCAAGCAGCTATTAGAATTCAAACATGGTTTAGAATGATAAAAAATATGAGAAAATTTAGAAAGGTTGTGCAGGATAGGGTTAAAGGGGCTTTGGTCATATAGAAAATATGGAAGAGATACATTCTTTATAAGGTGATGCCTAATATTATATAGTTTACCAAGAGATAAGCATCAGTGAAAATATAGAAATATCTCAAGAGTTATCTGTAAGTAATGTCAAAATAATCTAAACAATAATTCTTGTAGAGCTAAAAAGTAAGTGGATGACATAAGGAAATTGAAAAAGTTGAATCAGCATTTTGAATATTTTGATAAAATAAGGAAAGATCTAGAGACTGAGCTGGCCAGGAAAGTTTGGGATTAATGGAGAAGATATAAACGAGTAAGAGCAAAGTTATAAGAAATTGCGATTTAATGGTAGGAAAAGCAGACTATCAGATAAATTAAAAAGCTTAAGTAAAGCAATTCAAGATCAAGTAATCGTATGGACTCTGGAACTCATGTGCATTTATCAGCTAAAGCCCTTCAGTAAAAATAGATGGGAGTATTATTTGAATATTTAATTATTGAGATTATGTTGTATAGGCATATACCAAGGGAAATAAGTGGATTGTCTTAAATAAAGAAATTAATGAATGATTGCCTTCTTCAACCTTTTTAATATCTAATTGTATTATTACTTCAAAAATTCACTATATGTCTATTGTCTTTAAATTTTTGGAGAAAAAATATTTTAGTTGAGAATTCTTATCTAAAGTTTTCATAATAGCAAGCTAAAATTTCTTATTTCTGAAGATCCCTTTTGATAAAAAGTAGGTAATTAAGTGGAATGTAAAAGAAAAGAATTAAATCTTTAAGTTCCTAAATACCAAATCATATTCGTTATGAATTAAACTATAATATTAATGATATTTAAAAGTATTTTATTTGATCTACATAATGGCACTCTTGACAATAGATCTAAATCATTTGCTTGTAATCAATTTCCATTAAAATACTTTATAAATTTAATGGGTTTAAGCAAAGTACAAGTCCAATGTAAAAGTAAATTGCAGTTAGTCCAAACTAGGGTTAAAAGAGAAATCTAATCCAGAATAACAAGCAATAAATATCCAGGCTAAATAATTATGTTTATATTCCTTTCTTTATATGGGAACAAGAAAGTGCCTTCATCAATGGCTAATAAGCACGAACACCCTAAAAACTAAACTAGTTTTCACAAAGGCCAGAATCTTTTAAGTGTCCCCAGAGATAATCTCATTGTGGTTAAGGAACCATCAGAAGATCAGGTATAAGTTTAAAATATAGCAGAAGGGAAGAAAAGTCAATTATTCTTGAAGGAAGCTTCATCGGATTCTTCGATTGATCAAGATAATTTAGAGTAGTAGGCAAAATTTCACGATAATCATGGAAATTAAGGCCTATAAAACAGTGATTCATAAACTACTGTCATCAAGAATAGTGGAGCATTAAAAAGATACAGAATGAAACAGTCGAGAAAGTAAGAACAAGAGCTGCTACTGTCAGGGAGCTTTTTGGATTCGCAAGACTAAAACGCAGACAAGAGCTATATGTAGATTGGGAATGTAAGTGAATATGATTTGGCGAGTATAAATCAAGAAGAGACTGATTCAAAATAATCATTAAGCTAATCACCTTTCCCTTAAAACTAAAATGATAATCAATTCAAATTTAAGCAATACACTTCAATTTAAAAAGAATAAAAAAATGGTTTTAAATAATTTTTAATACAAAAATGGGAATTATTTTTAAATTCACTTGGTAAATTTGATACTTCTTTTTACATGCAAGGTTATTTAGGGAGTTGGAGTTAAATTTTTTAAACTCATAATTTATAATAAGTTATATAATTTTAAAACTTAATATAGTAATAAGTATTCGTATTGATCAGACGCAGGTGGAGTTGTACCACTTACATAAAATGTAAGTTACAAAAAACATATCTTTAATTTTTTTATAGTGGTCCTACCTGGTAAGACCACAGGTACAGCTGGACTGGCTTCGCACTACAGCAGGCAGAGGGGACTTAAATGATGAAAATGATGATGATGAAAAAGATGACGATGAAGATGAGGAAGAATAGCACTTTTCAGAGAGATTTCCATTTTTGATTTTGATAATAAGTTTAAGTATCAATGTAATAAGAATATTTAATAATTAAAAGTTTTCGTATTATAAATACCAAGTTGTAGCATAATAAACCCAATTTATTTTCAACACTTTACAATTATTCTTTTCCAATATAATAAGAATATAATTTCTATTACTTATTTACAAAAGTTGTAGTGGTCCTCTTATTGACTCATTTTAGTATTTATTAAATTGCCACAATTCATTTGTAATTTAAAAATAAAACTCTATTAACATTGCAGCTTCAAAATTTGGTCCCTTATCAAAGTAATTAAATAGCTCAGTAAAGAATCTCGGTGAAAATTTGAATTTAGCAGAATTCTAGAAGTAAAATAATACAAATGCATAAGAAAGCAATGACTAGGTTACAACATATAAAATTCTTAGGAAAATTATATACACCCATGCATAAATAATATTGATATATTATTATTTAGGATTTTTATAAGAAAATATAATCTTTATTAAATTAAAATAACAAACTACTCCCCCCCCCCTTTAAAATTCGTATTTTAGACGAGGAGAGTGAACCTAAAAAAATCTTACCATACTAAAGGAAGAAAACAGTAATAATAAAATGTTGATATTTTATTTAATAACTCAAATATTTCCAGAAAAAAAAAACATTATATTTTTATTAATTTTAAAGTTTATGATTAGAATACGCAAAGAAATTAATAAGCAGAATTAAATTTTAGATAACTTTAATAACTTTATAGCTTGTTATTACAAATTAAAGAAACTTAATGGAAAATTTTAGCAGCTTAGCCTTCTATAATTAAAATTACACTCAAAATTTTGGACTTTAAAGTCCCCTCTACTTCGCTGACAATCATAAAATACAAATCATAATATTTATAATGTTTTAAGGGGAATTAATATATAATTTAGTATTACTATAATTTAATTAGGATTTTAGTAAACACTGATGACTTCGATGAATTTTATATAAAAGAGCAGACTAATTAGATGATCTCTAATTAAAAGACAGGTTTCAACTCAAATTACTATTGTTTATTTTATGCTTTTTTTAAAAAAGAAGATATTATATTAAATTACTAGCAATAATCTAATAGAGATGCATGCATAAAAAAAACAATCAATTATTTATCTTAGTTTATAATAATAACAATTTATTACTTTTCAAAATAATCAATATTACTAAATTTCTATATATTAATAATCAAAGATTGTGATAAAATATGCTCTATTATATGCAAGACTAAAACCAGCGAAAGCTGCTGTAAGACTTAAAACTGTCAAGCTTTTAAACCTTAATAATTCAATTAAAGTTTGAACCTACAGAACAATATTTCAGAGAATTGCTGCAGGGTTGTTTGTAATTAAGAATAATAAAATCAGGGGTTGTGTTTTCATAACTTAATTAAATTTGATAAACTTGAAAAGTCATTATTCTATGGTTTATTAAAATAAAACAAATTTAACTAATAACCCTTTAAAATAAAATAATTGCAGCGAGTAGACTTCAATTTCATTGTCTAATAAAGAATCATAAATTAAACACTGTAAAACTCAATAGACTCTTTAATCAAGTGACATTGCCGCCAAATCTGATTAAGTACAACAATAAATTATTTTATGTTTATAATTTGTTACAATTAAATTTGACCAATTCATTTTTATATTTTTAATATGATTTATAATAGATATAAATTAACAAATGAAAATGGGATGCTGCTATGAGAATATGAAATGTTAGAAATCTTCGATTGAGCCGATCCCTAGCTTTTATGAGACTCTAAACCTAGATATACTCTTTCAACCCATTCAAAATCAAGATTTAAAACATTAAATTAATTCTTGCAATAAGGATCTGCCTTGTAACTCACTTGGAGACTTTGATCAACTAATGAAAAAAGAAATAGCAGAAAGTATTGTTAAGATAAATTAAAAAAATTATTTGACAAGAATAAGTCTATTTAGCATACCTCTATATAAGAATTTAGTCAATTAATCAATTTAAAGTCTGAACCGATGAGGTTGAGTTAACATCGCATAAGTGAATTAGAACTTATAGGGATAAACTTAAAAAAAACCAACTAGTTTCCAAATCCACATCCTCTTGTGAGAGATTTTATAGATAAAAAAGCAAGAATTGAAATATATCAAGCAGAGCTTACAAAGTTATATTTCATGAAATGAATAGTGAATCTTCTTCTCCAGATATCGATTGGAGTAGGAGAATTCTATTATTTTTTTAAAACTTAATTGGTATTGTTTTCTAATTATAAATACTGAACACCACTCTTTCCTTTTCCAATGACCTACTATATTACCTATGCAATCATCTCAGTAATTGCAGAGAATCCCATAAAGTTCAACACAATTTAGAGGAGTATATATGATAAATATTGTATATTTAACTGCTGTCCACTTATATGATAGAATAAACTCTCTTTTAACACTGAAAAAGCATTATTGTAAAAGATAGCTATTAGAAATGCGTAGAATCAAGCGATCCAAGGTCTCTCTTTCCAACATTTAGCTTTAGAGTTGAAAAAATTACAATTTTAAACTTTTTATTGTCTATTATTTTATATAACAATAATTGCGAAGATATTTGCGTTAATTGCAGTTGTTGCGGTTCTGATTGCATTTGTGAATGCTGCACCTAAGATTCATAATTTGTTTTTTTCTACTTCTCCTTATTTTGATTATATAATATAAATTAACTACTTTAAAAAGATATAGATAATCCAAATGATTTGAGCTTCAACCGTGATTAAAATTCTTTTATATTTATAATATAAGACTAGCCAAACTATTAGTTATTTGAGAAAGAATCTATATAAAATAGGTAAAATGGATTATTAAGCAATTAATAAATGCCTAATGATTTATACTAAATCAAAACAAATATCTTTACTTTTGCAGATGAACCTCATGATATTATGTTATTATATACTTTACAATACTATATTGTAAATATTTTTATTTATGATTATATTGCAAATAATATTCACAATTTACGTCTTAAAGAGTTTTCTTAATAAGAGAAGTTTGTAGAGTTTGATAAAGTTCAGTAGCCAAATATATCTTAATAAACTGAGAAGCACAAAGAAAGCCAAATAAATTTTCTAATATTTATTTGACTAATTTAATGCAGCATAATTTAGATATACGGTAATTAAATTAATCTACTCTTAATATATTGTTTTAATTTTCATGATCATAATGGAATTAATTAAGCAAAGTTTGAAAATTTATCATTCGAGGATACATTCTTCCTGAATGATAAAAACGAACAATTTTCTCATTTAGAAGACAGCTTTAAATTATAAATGTAAAATATATTCCATTAAAGTTAAATAAAGTTAATTTATAAAAAATTTTCAGTAATATATAAATATTTACATAAGCTTTGATGGTCACAATTTAATAAATAAATAAATGAGTTAAAATGAGAAAAATTCTAAATAAAATAATAAAGGGAGAAATGAAAATAATTAATTAATATCAGGAGCTGATAGATAAGATAAGGGTCTCTTATTTAATATTGAGATATTTGATCTTATTTTAGAAATATAGTTAAATATATTTATATTTATATATTTAGCTAATAATTTGAATTCAACAATTTTAATTTATGAGTTATATTTAAATATTAGTTTATTAATTGATTGAAATTTATATTTCAAAAATAAGGAAAATTATAAAATACTAAGCATCCCTAATAATTTATATTAAAACAATAATAATTTAACTCTCCCTTACTAATAATAAATATTAGATTCTTAAGAGATCTAGAATATAACAAATTAAATAATATATACCATTATAAAAATTATAAATATTTTAAAGTATTTATTAAATCAAAGACATTATTTTTAAAAAATTTTATTAAACTATAGTTTCTTAACAAAATGAAATGCAAGTTTTATCAAAATAAAAAAATTCTTATTAAATATACTTTTAGAATAAAAATTGTTAATAATATATAAATTAAATAATCTAAACTTTATAGACGTGTATCGCTCCATCTTTGAATCATTTTTCCCAAAACCCCTTATCAGAAGTGCAACACATGAGCAACTAGAACTAAGTAGATTTAATGAATTTATAACTCAATTAAATTAAAAATTTATAATAATATCTGCAAATAAATGGTTAGTAACCTTAGTAGTAGCAATCTCAAATGTAGCAGGTATTTTAAACTCAACCCCTCACTTACATTGATAACAACTTAAACATGAATTAAAACCCCAAACCCCCTTTACTTATATGTGTAGAGAATTTTATTGAAATCTAGTAATTTCATGCACATTATATGCTTATGGTTTAAGTAAATCAATTTAGAGTAGGATTTTTACATTTAATACGATTTAAAATGGTCAGTAGTAGTACTAAGCGTGATAACAAAACCAGCTAGATATTATGAAAATCTTAAGCTACTGCAACTCGTAGAGAATCTTGGCGACTCCAAACCTCCCCCTCAATTTAAATCACAATATGATGCCTAACTCTAACAACTCAAATTTCTAGAGTGCTATTCCGGGCTTTGGAGGTCAAGGGTACATCTAAGTGTCAGAAAATAATTTTTATAAAAATCCTACTGAATAGCATTAGTTTGGTTAAAATTCATTTTAACCACAATCAAATATGTAAAATTAATTAACTATATACTATTTTTACTAAAAAAGTTTGAAACATTAGTATATTATAAATCAGGATAAAATGCAAGCAACATGATGAAATAGAGTCAATTTCCCTCGTACTACTTAATTAGAGAGCCTTCTCAAATGATACAATAGAGGGATATAACTCCTCAGTCTTTCATTTAACAATTTTATAAATTCATATTGTAATAATTTTTTTTACAAAGAGAGGAAATGGTTGACACCTCATCCTTAATTCAATATTCAGGGAATATATTAAAGTTTGGAAAAAGTAAATTAAATTAATATAAAATATATTTTAAAAATTGCGTTAAAGTGAACAGTATTATTTAATATTTTTATTGCTTCCTTGTAATAAATTCATATTAAATAAGATATAAGTGTTTAATTAATATTTATTTAAAACTTTAACTTTAACATATTCCATCAATTTGTATATTTATCAGTAATTTTAAAATAACTTATTCATGTAGAGTTTGATAATGATTTTTCATATTAAATAAATTTTTATGATAATAAAATCAGATGAAATACTCAATACCAAAATCTTAGATTGAAGCTGTGGACGTAAATTTAAGTAATAAGTCCGATTTAAGAGTTTAGGATATCTCTGAAAAGCCCAAAATATAAAATCCTCACACAGTTTTCGAGGAAATAAAGGAATCTATGAACGCAATCTCTGAAAATAAAATAATTAAACTTTATTAATTGATTGAAATTGTTGAGATATTATTAATATAAAACTTTAATTATTTTTATTAAAATGTTGGTGAAAGTAATAATTTATTAAAAATAGGAATAAAATATTTGTAAAATCAATATAAACTGGTATTTAATATAGAAAGATATGTGTTTCTCATTATTCTTTTATATGAATGAAAATTGTTTATAATTATTGTTAATATTATTGGATAAAAGAATTAATTAATTGAGAATGCATATCATTAATTATAAATAAAAATAGCGACAATAGCAATTAAATAAAAATTTCTTTTAATTTAACTTTTTAATTTACAAAGCATTAGATTGTAAGATAAGTTTACTCCATTACAGATTTTACCATATATTATAAATATTTATTTTTATTCCTGAATAATCATAATTTCTATATAAATATAAGTTTTTCAATTTAAATATTTTTAAGTTTTTTTTAATAAAATTTTTATATTTAAATTTATGTAAAATCAGGAGAAATATTATAAGAAATTAGACTTTTTCTATAAACGCACGTGCTTCAGACTAATGTCAGAGTATTTCAAACAATTATTCCATCCTATCTAAAAGCCATGGGCAGACAAACGCAAGAAATCGTCTATATTACCATTCCTCACAACCTTCGCCGAAAAGTATTCAATATCTTTATTTGTTTTTTTTTTAGTAAACCATAGGTCTTTTTACTTTCATAAATTATTTATAAATTTCAATATAAACAACTATAATATAAATTTTTTAATAGATACTCATAAATAATTTTATTAAGTTTATTTCGGAGATGTTATACTTGAGATGAGCACTGATTTCAGATAGCAGTTTTTGGGGTACCTAATGGGCCTCGTTCACTCTCATCGTCACAACAAAAATAGTCAAAAAAGAGGAGGGGAACATCTAGATTTGCTAAATATAGAACTATCAAATAGTCTAAACCAGAACAATGAAAATGATGAAATCCAATTTGGAGGCTTTGATATTGACTATGAAATTATAAGGGACACAATATAAAATAAAAAAATTACATTAAGAAGATTTTATTATTTCTATTTTAATTTTTGAATAAATATGATAAAAATCCTTATTTTTATTGAATGTATAGGTACAGCAAGAAAGCTAAAGATAGGTTCCTCAAAGAGCCAATACTAGCCTTTTTATTCCTTTGGTTTTCTTCAATAGACGATGCAAAGGCCTTTATATCTATGTATATTTTCCAAAAATACTAGAATAAATGTTTTTAGATAATTTAAATCTGGTAAGTTCTCTGAGAAAGATGAAGAGTATCGCGAAAGAATGAACATTGAGCTCGAAGATCTAAGGCAATTTAATATTTTATTACTCAAATTATTTGTTATTTTTAAATGAGGCAGTAAGCACTGAAGTAATTAAGTTAGAAAGGTCTAGAAGATAGCTAAAAACATTAGCTCTTACTTAATCATATTCGACTATAACAATGAAACAACACTCCACAATCGAACAATTTTATGATCAAAAGCATTTTAACTATGGAGTAAGAATTAGAGAAAAGAGTAAAATGATATCTGAATAAGCACCTCTGATTAGACAAGAAAAAGTTGTTTAATGCATTAATATCTGAATAATAATGAGCTATAGAGTATTACAAGCATGGTAATGGAATAGTAATAATATAATTATTATTTTTCATTTTTCATAAATTATAAATTGAATAAGTTCTATAACTTTTGGTATGCTATTAAATTATTTTTATATAAAATTAAAAATAAGGAAATTACACATGAAAATTATTACTTATATAATTTTGAACTGATAACAAGTAATATAATTATGATTATTTGCCAAAATGTTTTTTTCTTGTAATAATATTTAAAGGCTCATAAATAATCATAATATAAAACTTATTCATCATATTTAATATCAAATAAATTCAATTAACAATTTCTTACAAATATATTTTTAAGATTATTATATGAAATAATTAATAAATGAGTATATATATATTTTTTCATTATATGACTATCAAATAATATGTAAAAAAACAGCTATCTGGATTGGTATCACAAATTTAGAATGAATGATGTTATCAGAACAAGATTAACACAGATAAGCCTTAAAAACAATTGGACAACTTATTTGAAATAAAACTTATAATAGCATCTATTAATTGAATAAAATCAACATTCTTGCAGTGGTAGCTTAAAATATTATTGATCAAATTTTTTTCTAATTGTTTTCCTGCGAATAAATATATTGATTATTTATCATAGTTAATGATTAAATAATTATTGAATTAAAAATGAACATAAATATTGAAGATTACACAGCAAGAGATATCATTTCAAGTGGTCTACAACCTCAAGTTAACGACACTTAAGACTTCAAATAAAAAAATAAATGAATAAATTTTAAATTAATTTTTCTTTGAATTTAAGACTCTTTTGAGATACCAGCTGAGTTATTACAAAGCCCTAATCACGTGGTTTTCCCTCACACAGCTAGATCTAAAACCCCTAATAATTTATTCAGTAAAGTTTAAATTAACAAATTGAAGCAGCTTAAAGCTAATAAAATGTTTTAACAGACCATGTTCTTCTCTCCTTCTTAAAAAGGTAAATAAAGCACTTCTAATTCATTTAAAATTAAAAAATTTCTAACATTAAGATTGAAAATAAAATTACCTTTCAAAAATAGGTGTGCTGAAATTAGATGAGATTTAGAAAAATTAAGCAAAGGAAATGAATAGTGAGAAAAATTTGTTAATGCGTATCACCAAATTATAGCAAGCTAATCTTCAATTGAGGAAAGAATTAAGAGACAAAGTAAGTTGTTATTCATAAATATGTTTAAGTTTTAAGATAAAATTATTAACTTTCATTTTAGACTTAAAGACTTCAGGAATATGAAAAAGAAGTTTCAGTGTTAAAGACAATAATCGAAGAGGAGCATCTCGAACACTATAACTGCATTATAACTTAAAATGAAAAACTTAAACAAGAAAATCAAGAAATTAAAACATTCTTAGAAGATTATGGCTTTAAATGGCTTGGATCTATAGATCAGATGAAGTCTTAAAACGAAGAGGAAAAAAAGAAACTCTTTGAACTTATGAAAACTGATTTCACTTAATTTTAAGAACCAATATTTAAGACTTAAATAGCTGGAGGAGGTCAGGCGACAAATTTACCTATAGATGAGATTCGTAAAAAGGTTGATGAACTAAATAAAAAATCAGAGAAATCTTATGCAAAAAGATAAAATGGGACAGCTATCATTGATAAAGATAAGCCTTTAATATTAACTTTGTATAGGAATGGGTTAAAACTTGGAAATTTTCCATACTATCCCTATTTCTCGAAAGATGGTCAAGAGTTGCTGTCTGATATATATGATGGATATTTCCCAACAAAATTAAAAGGGAAATATTTTGAATGCACTCCAATAGTCTTTGTAGACGATACAAACTAATTGTATGTCCCACCTATTAAGAAGTTCATATCTTAGGCTGTTGAAATGGATTAACAGAATTTTTCTCGAAGACCAACACTATCAAAATTGAGAAACTAATCGACATAAAGATTAGAAGGTAGCAATCAGAATTTGAATACTTTAATCTCTCCTAGAGAAGTAAAACTTAATTAAAATTATCAAATAGCTCCAGATTAGCAACAGTAATCTCTTCTTTCGAATAGAATTAGTTTAAAACACTTAAAATTAGTTGAAAAGTTGAAAGATTAAATTCTCCCTTAAATTCAAGAATTTGCACCTGAAATAATTGAAGTAGAAACTGAGATTTACAAATTAATGAAGGAACACTCAGCCAACACTTTTCCTAGAGAGAATTTAGTTGAAATTACTGTTAAAAGTGAATCTAAGAAACGTTAATTACATATCAAAATGGGTAAAAAGGAGGTTATCTCAAGATTATTTGACTATGCTTTTAGTTACAGAGAAAATTAAGAAGTTAAAAATAGAAATGACTTTGAACTAAGGACTATATTTCCAGTTGTTAAGTTTAAACATGGAGATTTAAGGACTTTCGAGGAACTTGGCTTTCTTAAGAAAAAGACTTTTGGATTTTACTTTGTTCCTAAAGATGATTAGTCGAGTATTTAATGATTAATATATAATTCTAAAAATACTAAAGATTAAGGATAATGTTTTAAGATAAATCCTATTTGAGGATTTGCACATGAATTTCATTAGTAAATAATAATTTATAAACTTTTTAATATTTTGAATGAATTAGAATAATTAGAATCCTAATCTGATGTAAAGATAAGAGTCCTTTATGTAGGACCCCTTTAATTTTGAATGTAAACACAATTATTAATCATTAGATTTTTATTCATTTTTTTGAATGATAACGACTTTGATTCATAAAATAAAAACTAAAATGAGACTAATTTTAGTTCTTATTAATTTTTATTGATTTCTTTCAAAGTAATTAAGAACAGAATGGTCAATACTTAAATTCAGACAGATATGAACTTGACTTTAATGATGATCCATTTTAAGATGACAAACAAGAATTTTCTGATTAGGAAAATGAAGACTTTGGTACTGCAGAGGATCTCTAATTGTTATTTTTTAGTAATAGTATTATGTTTAGATATAAAGTGTTTATGAATCTAATGAATATTTTTAAGCATTTAGTATTGTAGCATAACTTTGGTACACAACAAATTTTCCATTCAAACGATGATTTCTACTGCCAAGGCTACCCTAATAATCAAAATCTTTTCGACCAAGATGATGATTTAGATATGGAGAAAGCCAACTTTCTAGAAACTAGAAGTGCCTTTGAGGACAGGGACTTCCAAAGATTTGACAACTAAAACGATGATGACTGCCATAATTTAAATGATGGCTGCGGTAGGAACAACGAGGAGATGGACTATGGACTAGACTCCACTTTTCATACATTCTATCCAGACGCCCTAGCTAACAGAACTTTGCTACCCCTGGAAAATGAAATGCAGCAGGATATGCTCTTTGATGACTCAATATTCGTCAAAGAACAGTTCTGCTAAGACTCAATGCTGATAAAATCTATTCCCTAATCTAGACTAGATTAAATGGACGAGATATCGTCATTTGAAGATACACATTTCAAAGCTAACAAATATTAAACTGCTGCTAAAAATAAAAACGTTAAATTCGATCCATAAGTCTAGCAAATTGAATTTACTGAGATTGGAAGAGTTAATCGAAACAGAACTCGATTGCAAAGCTAAGAAGAGGAAAAATTCCTGCAAACTGCCGGGCGAAGGGATATATTTGCTCGAAAGAATGATATTTATGGTGCTAACGGTTTTATGAATTCTCAAGGTAGAGATTAAATTGAAAATTAAATGTCAGATAAGGGCCAAGAATAATCTTGGTAGATTGACACATGACTATCTAGCCAGAGATTGATTGATCAAAGCGATTTCATTATAAAATTACAAATTGATTCAATTTCTTGCTTTATTTATAGCTAGTCTTTGAAAAAGAGATTCACAAGCCTTAAGAACCTAGAAGAAGTGAAAGTTTCTCCAATCTGTGGTCACTAGTCCACAGAATCTGATACTTAATCTTCTACTAAGTCAATAAATGAAAAAGAAAGAAAAGACTCTCTATCAGCCAATGAAATCCAACAACCCCAACCCCCCTAAACATGTGATCAATTGAATGAAATTGATCAAATTTAACAAGATCAAACTTCGTAGTCAGATAAATACTACAAGAAGTTTGATTTCTTTTACAAAAGAACTTGCTATAGACTCGTCTCCGAGTATTTTAAGCATCTATTCTCGCCCTATCAGAAATCATGGGTAGAGCAGAGAAAGAAATCATGTATTAAAACTTTGATTGCTGAATTCGCTCAAAAATACTTTGGCTATATCATTGATGATTTGCCATAAAACTTCAGGCAAGAGTTTATTGCTTTCCTAACTGGAATGGTACACTCTCATAGACATAACAAAAAGGAAGAAGCACTTATTACTGAGAGACCTATTGACTTCGACGTTATTAGAGACACTAAATTAAATATGAAAGTGAAGCTTAATTTTTAATAAATTAAATTTTCTTTTTTTTTAACTATGTACAAGTATAGCAAAAGAGCTTAAGAAAAATTCTTCAAAGAACCTATTCTCTGTTTCTTCTTTGTATGGTTTATTCAATCAAACCACAAAATTTTTAATGATGAAATATCTAAGAATTATTTATAAGTTTTACCTTAGATTTAAGGGTATATACTTTTTTATTTTAAAGATTGGATTCTTATTTATTTAAAAAAATTTGTTGCCACTTTTATTACTTGAAAAGAAGTTCGCTCTATTATTCAATAATTTTTTATCTTTTATGATTAAACTTAAAAAATTAAAAAACATTTACCATAAGATTTGATGAATTCACATCAAGATTTTTACTTTAATAAGAATTTGTTTAATTAATAATATTATTTAATATTTTTTAATCTAATTTGACATTTTGTTTATTCTTTATTGGCTAATTACTCATAATAATTAATTATATTTAATTTTTAAAAAATCAACATATTCTAGACTCTCTAATAAATTATAAATTATTTTTCCTTTTATAAACAAAGAATTTAGATCATCAATAAATGAACTCTAATAAAAATATTTATAAAAACAACTTATTAAAAAGTTTATGCAATTATGAATCTAAGGATGGTGTAGATTCTATAATGATATTTATTTTATTTAATTTAATCATTTAATTCTACAAGTTTTTTATACACTAAGCAAATTCACAGACAAAGGATAAGAATACTTAGATAGATTGAAGACTGAGCTTGCTGAGCTCAACCAAGAAGCCTTGCAAAGCTTAACATCCAGAGTGTAGGATTCAAAATGCGAGACATTGCTTAGGTTCCTAGGGTAATGAACATATGTTAACCAACTATTTCACACTCTTTGGAATAGTATATAGTTTAAAATTCATACTCAGATATCAGAATTTCAAATTTCTAATAAGCTCACATAAAAGAGTCAAAATTAATAATTCCTTAAATAATTCAAAAAATTAATGTCGTCATTTATAGCTAAATCTATATAATGAATAAAATTATTAAGTTTTAATACAATTGATTAAAATGTTAAACATATATTGTTCAAATATAAAATTTAATTTGCTTCAAAATATTGCTTAATCTTTTCTTTTATATATAATTCTTATTAATATCAACTTGACAAAAAACAGAAATACATAGATAAGATAGAAAAATAAGACGAGAAAGAATATAAACTTCAATTAAATAGTCTTAAGAAAAGAGATAAATTGACTGTATCCTACTAACGCAGAGTTGAAAAATTCCTCCTGGATGTAAGATTAGTTCACTCAACAATAAATATTTGCTTTTTCACATGTAATTTTAACTTCATTTATTTTTAGATGGAGGAAAAGCCAGTGATTATAAACAATTTCAAGCATTAAGATTATCAATTTAGAGAATTGAAAAGCGATCACTTATTAGGGCCTAAGGTTATATCTCCAAATCGGTGGCAAAGTGAGAAACAAAGAATCTAAGAAAATGCTGATAAAAATAAGATATTGTTCACAGAGGCCTATAACGATAAAACTAAACATTTCACTTTCAGGGAGAGGCAGCAAGACAAGGAAATTTAACCAGGAATGAAATTTACAGCTAAAAATACACTAGAACAAGTTGCTGACACTCTAATGAATAGTATCATGGTTGGTGGAATGTCAAGTAATGAAAATTTTCATTCAAACTTGAAAAATAGTGGCACTAATTTTCTTTAGAATTTGGGTGAAAGTGAAACGAAAAAACATTAAAATAACTTAACGTAGCACAAAGATTAATCTTATGGAGGCTTATTTAGCAATTACTTTGGGAGAATGGGAAGTCTTCCAAATTTAAAGCCAGAACAGAAATAAATTCACATTGATCAAAATAAACTTACAAACAGGGGAGAAAGTCCTTTGAAATCTGAAATGCGAAATAATTTTAATTAAGCTAAAAGCAAGAAAATTCTCTAAAACTCTGCTTAGAAATTTTTCTCAACCGCAAGTCCTAAAGAATTAAGATCAGATTTGCATATAAAAACACATTTCAAAGGTGCTATGTCAATGAGAGTACTTAAAATTTAAGATTCAAAGCCATAAAATGAAATTCAACAAAACTTACATCACAATTTTGGTTTTCAAACTTAAAGAGAAAGTAAAGCTGCTAATATTTTTAAAATAAGTAAACCTGCTATGAATGACTATTCGAATCCAATACTAATTAAAAGGGATCAAACTACACTTTATATTTAATTTCATTTTTTAACTCAGTTAAAACTAAATAGCTAAAATCTTCACTCAGCATAGTAAGTCCTTAAAGACTTTAAATCCCTTTACTAACCTTAATAAAATCCCGAAAATAATCAATAAAAACTTAACTTAATAAAATTAAACGAAATATCTCCCTAATAGCAGAATTAAGAAGTTCCTTTAAAAAAGTAGACCAGTAATATTGGTATTAGCCTATTCAAGAAATCATTAAATGACTTTAGCTCTATAGTAGATATCGATGAAAATGAAAATAACTTGGGTAACACCTCACTTAGTAAGTTTAGAAATAGAGAGCATAATAGCATTCACAATCAAAGTTCACATAAAAATGTAAATGAAAATTTGATTGAGCTATCAAGAAATGTACTCACTAATTGCCATGTTATACCTTAAATAAAAGGGGGCAGTGGTATATTCCTTAAGAAAGGATAGGGCAAGCAATTAAGTAAAAATTAGTAAAATTATGAAGAAATCAATTTTGGGAGTGCGGTGAGTCCTATAAATAGAACTAATGAAATGAACAATTTGACAAAGGGAAATGTTAGTTTTACTAGGTTATTAAATACCTCAAATATTTGATTATTAATTATTTAATTTTTTGATTTAATTACATAATAATAGATACAAATATTTATTCTCAATATTATATAAGCTTAATGATGATATTTATTCAATCTAAATTCAAGAAGTTGTCTCTCATATAAAAAATAATCATCAATATTTATGATCGAATCTCATGTAAAAATTCTATTCCAATTGTGCAAGTAAGAAAGAATGTCTTATTTTGACACTTAGAATATTATCTTTTTCATGGGTGTCTATCCCTGCAATCTATGTTGAAAATCTTAAAAATGCATCCATTTCATCTGAAGTATTTATCATAATTTAATTTCATAAAAATATTTCTGTTTTCGCAAAAATTAATATTAAATCAAGTGATATTAAGACTCTAGAATAAACCATTTGGTTCATTAGTCATATAATCTTTCAGTTCCCATCCATAAAAATAACCCGTAATTTTGAAGTCTACATGCTCAAAAGCCTAGGATACGTAGTCTATCATAGATCTCAATTTTTGCTCGAAATATCCATATTAGTCAGCTTTAGTACAAATAAATTATTTGTCTAACAAATATAATAAAATACAAAAACATACAATATACTATAGCTTCCACTTTAGTCTTGACAAATTCAAACATTTTATCAAATGTTTGGTTTAAAATTTCTGTGTAATTTGCCTAATTTTTATAGATACTGGGTGTGGCTAATAATGATTTAGAAGTTGAAAAATCCCCATTTAAAATAATGTATATTATGTATTTATAATGTAATCCTTGGAAGAATATACATTTCCCCTGATCTATGGATGAGAAATATAGTGTTTCTATTGCTCTTTCTATTCCAACTAGTTTTATTAAGTTCTCAAAAGCTGTTCTGCTTTCTACTCTCTATATTTTTGTGAGTCTGGCTGAAAATCCTCTGGTTTAAGCGACTTAGTTGTAAACATAAAATCTGTTGTCTATTATGGCAAGAAATTGTCTGTAGTGGTTTGACGGAAATTAATTGAACTTTAACCCCTAAGATTATTTTGATCGTTTTAATCAACAAACTCATCTGTCTGATTTGTCAAGAGATAACCATCAATATCTACGTTCCCATCCTTATCGATAAATTGATCTGTATATCCTTGTCGGGTTAGTGTTTTAAAATTTTAAATATATAATTTTATTAAATTTTATCATCTTTCTTGAAAGATCCCTTGATGTCACTGCTTTTCTAAGTTAACATTCTAGAGTCTGTATCTTTAAAGTTTCTTATTTTTTCTAGTGTTTCAATAACCTCTTTCAATTCAAATCTCCTAAACATGTAAAACTCATCAGCAGGCTTAAAATGTCTTCAAATAAATACTTATAATTATATAAGTATATAACCACCCTATGTCTTAATGATTCAACTAATCCATGCTGTTAAGCTACAGTAATTCCACTTAAGCATTAATTTAAGATTTTCCTAAGCTCTCTTTCACCAATTTCTTCATCAATTTTAAATACTTTAAGTGCTTCGATAGCTTTATTTATTTCATTGTCTAAAATGCTCTGTCTAAGACTGTTAATAAATTGCTTAAAAATTATTTGGTTCTCTTGTAATTAATTTATAAATACATTATAATAATATATAAAACTGTTGTAGATGCTTGGGAGAGTTTTATCCATTGTTTAAGAATTTCTCTTTTAAGTTACAAGACTGACTAAATCTCTGAGACACTGAATCAAATTCTTAATATCAATCAGCAATAATTATTCAATCAAGAAATTTAACAAAATGCTAAGGTGTTAAATATAGATAGTCTGTGGGTCAAAATATTTAGGCGTCTAAGCAAATAATCCATTATTATACAGCCATATCCTCAATTCACCTCTGTCTTCACTATTGCAAATATATTGAAATTTCTGAATAACCAACACGAGCTAGTCAAATTCAATCAAAGCACCTATAGTTAAAATCTAAAACTTTATTTCAAAGCTTACGATCATTTTCATCGAGAACAGCGTTTTTCTCGACTGTATGTTGAAAAAATTCCTCTCCAAGCAAAGAAATCTCATTTGCAATGAATTTCACAACTAATGGTTGCTTCTTCTCTATAGCAGATTCTTCTATTCCACGAAGAGCTTTATGAAAGTTTAGCTCTGATTCTTGTTTTTATATCACATCCTCAGTTTTAGTAATGCGCATAGTCTTTGTGTCTAGGTATTGTGAGTAGAAAATCAATTTCTTTTATGGTCTGCCAATCATGCTCTATAAATGGCGTTATATGAATCAAGTATAGCTTACATTCATAAATGAAAAATATAACATTAAAAAAATAAACACTGACAATTTAAGATAATTTATGATTAATCCAATCTTTGAAGATGGTTTTAGTGATTTACTTCTGAAAGAAACTAATAACATTAAACACGAAGTCTCTCTCTGCATCTGTTACTTCAACAAATCCACAGTCAATCAGCATCTCCTTGAGTTCAATTTTCTCTAACAAATTCTTCCCATCTTTGTTGTAGCAATCGAATAACTTGCCCCAGTCATAACTTACAGTTTTCTTAACAAGTAAGTCATTTAAATTTGTGAAAACTTCGTGCATGTAGTTGAACTCATTAGTGTGACAGTTGAACTTAATGATATCGTCAATAGCGGCTTAGAACTCTGTTTTATCTAGTACAAAATCTATGTTGTGAATTTACAACTCTTCTCTCTTGAAATTCTTGTTTAGATGTCTCAAACGAGGGTCTTTATATGCAAACATAGCATAAGTTTCATGTTGATGCTTAACTTCTTTTTGGGTTAAATCTGGCTAGGGTAACTTTTCAATCTCATACTTATGTCTTTAATAGAGTAAGTTGAAAGGAATTTTCAATCTAGCAAGATCCTATAGATAAAGAATTTAAGCATTTATAGTAAAAATACAATTAATTCTTAGCTGAGCAATTTGTATAGAATCCTTGTATTTTTATCTTTAGTGATTCTAGGAACTATTTAACATAATAGATCAAGCTCTTAAGATGGATCAATTCCCTAGACTTCCTTTATTATAATAACCTAAAAATCTTTCATGCTCACAGTAACTATACAACTTATAAATAAAGAACAATTTCTTACAATCATGAAAGTTATCAAACGGTCTAAGAGCAATTTCGAGATTGAAATCATCAAAATATACTTTCTCATACAGTTTTTGCAAAGGTGTATTGTACTTAAGCCTCTCTTTCAATATTATATGATCAAACTAAGCTGTCTTATCAACTTTAACTTCATCTTCTCTGAGTTTTTACAAAATTTCTCTACGCTTGTTTTCAAGTTCAAATTCATTCATAAACTCTGCCTACCCTGTCTTCTTTTGCTATTGAGGTTAATACCCTTTTTACATTTAATAACTTAATTGAAATTTATTAATTAATTAATTAAAATGTGTTTAGATTTTTTTCTTAGCTTCTTCAAGATCTTCAAGCATTTTCTTTGCATTTTTATCGGTTGCCAATATTTACTCAACTTATTGTTAAGAAATATTGATAAATGGTTTTTGAATATCTTTCTAAGGCTGAGCCTACTACTAATTCAAATTGATTGACTGTAGTGGTTACTGCTATTGTAACTACTATTGCTATTGATATTATTAACCATAACTTTAGCTCTATGAATTGATTTAATTTGGCTGCTGTATTTTATTTATTTGAGCTTTCGAGCCATCTGGCTTTCTCATATTTTCAAATCCAAATTGACTGTTTTGAAAATTGTTCCCTTTGTTCACTGTGAAATAGTTTTAACTTAACTTGTCATTTTAGTTTGTATTTTGCTATGAAGCTTAAATTTGATCAATTTACTCTCTTCTTTATTGTTGTTGATCTTAAGTCATATAATTTGTATTTTGTTAAAGAAATTGTATTTTTCTTTGTTCTTCAAGAGCTTTTTGCTGTTCAATCATGAAACTACTTTAGCCTTGAGATTTTGAATATTTAGCATCAACTTAGTTATTGTAAGACTTTGTAATTTTATAATAATTTGACTACTTCATTATAATACACATTATTCAAACAATAAGCTGCTCATTAAGTAGTCTCTGGGCTTATTGCAAATCGAAGTTAAGATTGTCCCTGTTTTATGGTGAGAGCTATTTCAATAAATTAATAAATAAACGAATAAGAAATATACCTTAAATTAAACTGATTTTGAAGCAGGAGCTATTAAAGTTGTTGACTGTCTGAGAGAGCTTTTTATATTTGACATTTTATTTGTTTTAATTAAGTTTCTAATTAAAGCTCAACTTTATTTTCAAAAATATATATATATATATATATCATATCACAAATCCTAATAAAAATAATGGTATCAATAAATTAAAAACATGATTATTAATAAAGTTTTTTGCTTCATTTATTCATTTAGCATTTAAATTCTCATTATATATTTTTTCTTTTGGCAATCACATCAGCCACTACTCTCTTATAAAAATTGTCATAAACTAGCTGCTAAGTATCTATTTTTGCATAAAACCCTTCGCCAATTGAATTATTTGTGAGATGTTAGAACTGTACAATTTATTCCTTAATATACTGTTTCTCCTCTGTAGTGAATTTATCTCTTTGCCTCTCGAGCAATAAATCGGTTGGTGTTCTCAAAATCCAATCAGGATTATATACATCTTTTAATTTGGGGTCATGAGATTCCTCAACAAACTTTTGTTCTTAGATTTCTTTTTTAAATTGCTCCATATTGAGAGAAAAGAAGTTACCAACGTCTTCAAGGATGAACAAGTAGATGAGTCCTAAAGAGAGAGTTAAGAATAGAGATGTTTTCATTTTTATAAGTAAATTAATTATTATTTTTCAATTATAAATAATCAAAGCATAATATATATATCATGAAAGAGAATTGATGATTTATACTTAAATTGTTTGTTATTACTTAAATAAATTTGGATATCTATATTTTAACTTTAGTAATTCATTTCTAGGGGTTTTAAAGTAATTAAAATAATTATCAATTTATTATCTTAAAAATGAGGAAAAAAATCGTTATAAACTACAATTAAAATATTAATTTCCTATTCTTTTCCTTAAAATCAATTCTATTCAATTAAGGCATCAAGCTTAGAACTTATTGATTCATGCTTCTTGTTGAATTCATCTTTCTATAAGAATAACAGTTATTAACAGATTAGAAAAAGAAGAAATAAGCTTATTATATATATGATTCTATGACTTTACTGCATTATACTTACAAATGATGTGAGTGAGTCCTCTATCTGCTTAGCTTTATTTTATATAGCCTTTCTATCGTCTTCTTGTGAGTCTGCCACTTCATTGGCAATGATAAGATACTTATCAAAATCGTCTAATTTAGCCTTAACATACTTAGGGATTAGATAACCGTTCTCAGAGATAATTCTAGCGCGTTCCTAGTAGTTAGCCTCCTTAGCCTTCTCATTGATTTGGGCGAAGGAGTCTGAGATAATTGAGATCAAGAGATTTAACATAACGATGTTTGTCAAGATACCAGCAATCACGAATAAAATCCAGAGAGTTGTTGGCTAAATGGTGTCATCGAAAGTGTCTGTGGCGTTATCTCCAACACTCAATCTGAAAGAATATACCCAGGCGTAGGCATAGTTTTCTATGAATAGAGCTTCTCCACTCTTCTCGGAGAGTCTCAAGAAAGCCTCACCGAAACCGAAATACACTATAAACAGAATGAACAAGAAAACTTTCATGTCGTAGATCACATCTGTCAAGGTACGAACCAAGTAACCTGTTGATTTGAAAATTCTCAAGAAATAGAGAAGAAAAAAGTAATTCTAATTTTTATTAAGAATGAATCTGACAATAATGGAGAGCAGCAATAAACTTAAAATACTAAGTAAAAAGAATATAATTTAATTAGGTCTTTAATATCTATACAATCATTTTAATTACTTAATAAACAAACTACTAACAAATGAAAATTTCAAGTAAGAATTTTTAGACATTTTTCATAACTGTCAAATAGATATGGTCGAAATGAAGTCAGAAAAGCAATATTATGACAAGAAATACCTCTTAAATATTTTCAGATTATTTTTCTATATTTAAACCTAAATGAAGCTAGTAATTCATAAGGATTTTTGAGTAGCATCTCTTACGCAGTCCAATTATGTGGTAAGCCATCTTTAAAAAAAACATAGATGTTATGACTGACAAACATCTTATAACTGCTAATCAATTATTCAAGATATTAACGATTTGCTTTTATAGACCTCTTGCAACTCAGAAAAAGTTGTACCTATCATAAAAACATGAGATATGCTCCAGTTCTTTTTGAGATAATGGTGCAAAGATTAAAAGACTACTATAGAGGCAACTATTTTTTGCAGTTATGGGATAATGAAGGAAATAAAGTCTATGAAAA
>ARYC01003807.1:0-48516 GCA_000711775.1 Oxytricha trifallax
CTTCGCTTTAAGAGCAGTGCAATAGACTTATAGTTCAGTACTGGTTTGACTTATTCACTGTGTATATCACATCCATATCACAGTTTAAACACTAAATCTATATACTCTTCATCATAAATAGACCCCAAAAGCTTGCTATTTTTGTCTCGCATTTAATTAATAACCCCAACCCCTAACAAATTCCCTACAAATCAAAGCACTTATAAACCTCATTAAGGGGTTTTGGGGTTTTGATTGTTGGGGTTTTGAATTGCTGCTAATTGAGTATTTAATATAGGAAACTATTTTATTAGAATCATCCTTCCTTTGTTATTTTAAGTTTAAATGATAAATGGAGGGGATTTTGCGATACCAAGGGCACCGCGAGGAGGTACCCCTCATTATAAACCATAAAATTATTTATTATTAAATTTAAATAACTTTGAAATTGCATTTTTAAATATTTTCAATGATAATAAAAATAAGTTTGTTTAAATTTAGCTAAAAAAAAGAAGAGATAGTGTTAGTCATTCAAATATCTTCAAAGTTATAATTATTTGTCTAATTAATATAAATATATATCCACATAGACTACCTATTTTTTATTAATATAAATTTGAACAATCTGCAATTATCTTTGTCATATATTAATTAATTTGGTCATATTTATGTTTAATAATTTTTTATTAGTAGAATTTCTAATTAAAGACAGTTAAGAAACTTTAATTTAATTATTTTTTTGTAATTCACAGATTTCCTAGCATTATCTATTTTATAAATGATAATTTATATAATTTTTACACCAAAAGTTAGTATATAATTTAAAATTTCAAACGTTATACAAATATGAATTATTTCAATTCATGATTAATTAAATCTATTTTAAATATGACAAAATTTTAGAGGTTATAATTCAATAATGTAATAAAATGTATTTGAATGAAATTATGATATTATAAATTAATTTTATTTAAAATATATTATAATTAAATTGCCCTCGACCCCCAACATGCTTGTTTATGAGAAAGACTCAAGGTCTATTAAAATTCTTCTAAATCTCAAATTATAAATAATTTTAGGCTAAGTCCATTCAAAACACCAAACTCCCTAGTTATATTTTTAATTATTAACGCAAGGCTAATGTTGGGACTAAAAGTTTTTCCACAGAATAAATAAACTGTTTTGTTTTATACTTAAACCATTGTGAGAAAGAGAAATTTGATTAGGAACAATATTTATATTTCTAATTTTACAATAAAATCATATCAATAATATTTATTTTTATTATGATAATTAAAAATCAAAATTTTATATTTAATTATATTGTTAGAGGAGGCTATTATAGAAAAGTTACTAAGAAAAGCTAATAGAGTTAATTAAAAATACTAAAGAATTCTTATGAAAGTTAACTGTCTTTTTACTGAAAAGCACAAAGACTAAAGTAGCAAAGTATGTCAATTTATTTATTCTTTTTTGGAAATTGCACTCGTTAAGCAATAATTTGTTGGCATAACAAAAAAGATAAAGTTTCAATAAATTGGAGCTCGTTTTATTTATATGTATATTACCTGAATCATTATCTCTGCTTGTCCTTTATATTAAAATAACCTTTATCTTGATCTTAAGGATACCTTGCCTCTTATTTCAAATAGATTTAACTTCCCCTATTATAACCAGAAATAAAAACTACTAATATTTTTAATTATGTATTTTTGTGGATTTTATTAAATGTATTATTTGATATTTTTTTTTATTATTATTTTGTTTTTATTTATAAAGTTAAATTATAATTGTATATAAAAAGAATAAATAAAAATATTGTTTAATACAAGCTATAATTTAAAAATAATTCTTCTTATAATCCATATTTAGATATTATTGCTTTGTATAAATTTTGTGCAATAACAATGGTCTTTTTTATTTTTAAATAATGAGAATTTTATTAAATATTTTTAGATACTTAATAAGTTTAGCTAAATGAAATAATTTAACACTTGAAAAATTATTAGTAAATTTAGATAATTTTAATAAAAGGCAAATGATACTCCCCAAGTAATTTGATTTATATTCTATTAAAATATAAATTATTTAAAATATTTTCAATTAATTTTAATAAATTACTTGATGTAAATCAAATCGAATGCTTTTAGAGAAAAAAATGCATTTAATAAATAAATTAATAATCAAACAAAAGTTAAAATTATTCTTTTTTACAAACTCATATATTAATTTTCTTTCAAAAACTTTCAATAAGAAAAAGTTTAAATTTATCATAATTTATTTAAAGTATTTAAATACAAGACGAAATACCTATATCAAAACTGATATTTTAAAATCAATCTAAAATAGATTTCTTTATGCTCTTCTTATTAAAATTATGAATAAATTTATAAATTAATTTTATTAGAGTCTATAGTTTATAATAAAAATAGATTAATCATTAGATTTATTCGTAGTTTAAACATTTTAATGATAGTATATGTAATTGAGTTTATAAATTATTATTGCTACTAATAATAATTGAAATGCTTTATTGCTGTTAAATTATAGATTATTAACAAATTTACTTGAATTTTTAATGAAAATGCCTTAAATAATAGTTTGATTCTTTTTTTTCTCAATTGTTAATGTAATCTTTAGTTATAGTAATAATTATTAATATTTTAACTATCTATGAATTCAGAGTAGATGACATATGACTTAAGAGAAATTAATTATACATAAAAACTGAAACTTCTTATATATGCACAAATTTGAAATGACTCTCTATTTAATCAAATTAATTAAAAATTAAAGCTATCTAATTATTAATAAAGCTCTTTTAGCAGAGTAGTATCTGATAATTATTCAATTTTTATATATTAAATCTATATTTTTATACCATTAAATACATTTTTAATGGATAATTATAGAAATCTAATAAGTCTTTAAAATTAAATATTACAATTGCTATTAACTAGACCAACCTTCAAACAAACTTTAGCTTTGCAATTTTTTATTTTTAAATCAGAAATATCAATGATTATAACCAAGGTTTTACAAATGTACAATTTTTGTTATAATTAAGACTAGGGAGAAATTTAGAATTGTAAATGTGCTGTTTTAGTTTTAGTTTCATTTATAAAATGAAATAGATAAATTTTATGTGGTATTTAAAATCAATTCTTTTAAATAATTGAATTATATGGTTTTTAATTAGATATTGCAAATGTCTTTGTCATAGATTATTTTTCATTCAAAACCCCAAAACCCCTTAATTAGAAGTTTTAGTGATTTGATTTTTAGGATGTAGTTGGGGTCTTATTAGGGTTAGAGAAAACGCAGGTTTATTTGAATTGAATGTATATTTATTGATTATTAAGTTATTGAATTCAAACAAAATATATCTGCTTGTCTTTGTTTATCTCTTGAATCTTGCTCTCTCTAGTGTTTAAAGTATATTATCTACTGATTGTCGATGATATTGTTGAGCTGTCACAATTATAATATCTACTATACTTTTAATTTCTTAGCATACATCCTCTTGTTTGATATGCTTCTATGCCAAACCAATTGATTATTTTTCATGCTTAGCACCAAAGTATGACATACTTCCGTATCGCACTCTAGGATAATTGCAGCTACCCCCAAACATCCCACTACACAGAGCCATTCGTCCACTTCTTTCTTATTTGGAAGTATCCTGGAGTTCCTAGAACCTTTGCTAAAGTCACTATCTTGTCTTATTGCTCTGTTGAAATCTATGACTACTACTTCTAAAGGGCAGAGATTTAGCATTATATTTTCTGGCTTCAAATCTCTATGAACATACCCTAGATCATGAAGCTCTTTCACACCCTAAGTCATTTCTGTTAGTATGTCATTTAAATCATCAGGATATCTATTATGGTAGAGATACTCTCTTCGAGTCATATCAAACTTCTTGAGTCTAAATGCAATAAAACCATGGAAGAGTATAATTTCGTAGAGCTTAGCTAGGTTCTTGCATTATCTTTTCTAAGCCTCTCTCAGTACTATGTATTCGTTTGGAAATTAATATAGCTCGTCCTTAATAAGATACTTAAATGGATATTCCTTGTAAGCGAATTCATCAACAACTATAAGTTTTATCTTGTTAGGTACATAAATATTTAAATAGTTCTTAATACTGCTGCTTAAGTCAACTGCATTTAATGCAGGTATATTCATTGCTCTCTCTTTTATAAGCATGCTATATACATAACAATTCGTTGGTTGGTTCATTGACTCCAATGGCTTCTATCTATTAATTTTTCCCTACTGTTTTCTTTATGACTCAAGAGAGTTATTTTTTCTTTTAGCTAACCCCAATAAGACCCAACTATACCCTACAAATCAAAGCACTTATAAACCTCACTAAGGGGTTTTGGGGTTTTGATTCGTCTACCTTGTTTATCGCCAGATCAAATAATAAAATACCTATATTCAAATATTTAAAAATCCCTAAATAAACAAAATATAGACTATTATGCATAAATATATTTTACAATAATCAAGTTATATAATTTCTTTTACTTTAAAAAATGAATTATGTATAATTGCAAACATAATTAGAATAAAAAGATTTATTAATATTACTATTATATTTTTATTAATAACCAATGAAGTTGATTTACGATATTTTAGTTTATTTTAATTATAATTTATGCATAATAGTCTATATTTTGTTTTTGAAGAAATTCTTATAAGATTTAAATATATGTTATTTTTTAAAAATGATCTGGTCAGACAAGGTCGAACGATATAGAGGATTAATCAAAATAACTTTTATAATATAACCAAGCATTACAAAATTGAGTTAGATTCATCGTAAAAGGAAAATTAATATAACAAAATGTATTTTATAGGGTGTCAAAGACATGGTTTATATTTGAAGGAAAGTATGGGAAGGAAACTAATTTGATGATTGGGAGAGGTATCTCAGTTAGAAAATATATTTATCATACTCAATTAGATATTAAAATTATTTCTACAATGGTTAATGGTTTAATAGGACCATTTAAGTTTTATTCAAACAAAAAAGAACTGATTTTATCATTTGTAAAGTTAAAATGATGAATGTCTGAAAAATTCTTAGCAATTAAAATAAAACCCCAAGAGTAATTTTTTAGAGAATCGTGAGTATGATAAATGCTGAAGTAATATACATCTATTAATATTTACGAAAAAGTCAAAACCCATTAGAGAGATTGGAAAAATCAGTGGAAAGTGAAATTTAAAAAGTGATTTATAAAACCCTTAATTTAAACTATTAAACGATTATATATTTAAAATTCCAAAACATGGCAGACTTTGTTGCTGTCGACTCTTTCAGCGAACATTGAGCTAGTGAGGCGACCTTAAGGTCATTTTGTAGCCCTTAGAAATCTAGGGGGAATTTGGGCGCTCGGGGCACACAGCACACGCCCTGGCGAAGTTGCGCGCTGCGATGATAGGAGGCATTATCCATTAGCAGGATGGAGTGGGCCCTCCAGTCTTTGTCTTGCACATCCAAATGCTAAATGAGATCCATCATGAAGACCAAGAAGGTGTGGGAGATAGTGTAACCCACACTCACATTGAAGATGAGGCTACCCCGATTGGAGGCAGCCGCGGTTATACAGAGGCGGCTGATGCGTTTCTGCGAAGACTAAACATTTTAGCTGCCCTTGGCGATCCAGGAATGGCTGCGATGATCAGTGTTCTGGAAGATGGTCTCGTCGATGTTGTATATCGTGAAGCCCGAGCACGAGGCCTGAATGAAGTAAGCAGCGGCGATCTGGCGCTGGAGCCGCGACTTCAAGTTATTGTGGTTGGGAGTGAGATGGGAGATCTTGTGGTAGCTCATGTGCAACTCGTGCCTCAAGAACCTGCTGATGCGATAGGGGGAAATGCGCACTCCCAGCCGCTGCTGCAAGCTCTGCAAGATGCCTCTCGTGGTGATGACCCCTTTGCTCTCCTCAATGTGCGCAATGATTGAGTCAGCCTCTTCAGCTGTGAGCAGCGTATTCTTTCGACCCCGCTTTGCAGGTAACAGCTTACCATCGGAGTGAGCGGCATCCTGGAGTAGCCTCCTGACATGATAGCGACTGGTGCCCCCGAGAATGGCTATAGAGGGCAGGCTGAGGCCTTGGCAGGAATAGAACTCGGCCAGTACCATTTTGCGACCCCCATTCCTAGGGGAGATCAAGAGCCTTCAAATGACGAATCAGACTCCTGCCATGAAGAGGATACCAAGATGGGGTGATATGAGGAGCAGCTAATTACTCCTACCAGATCTCACTAGCGACGCTTTCCTAAAGGGGTTCTTGTTGAAATGTAGCTCCCTAGGAGGAACGATAGTCATAGCGAGGGCAGTGTATTAGTGCTCTGTCTCCTCATCAGAGTCGTTGGACCCCACTTCGCTGGCCAGAGAGTTGCGCGAAGACAACATGCACAAGCACAGTTGCCGACTAGGAGGGCCTCCTCGATTTCCTCTGTATGAGTTGCAGATTTCTTCAAGTTCTATTACGAATTCATTTAGAGATTTCCTCTGGATCACAGAGCTTTTCCTCTTAAGCCCAAGCCCCTTTTCAACCCCATGCCTGAATTGGAATCCTGATGCGCTACTGAAAGAGGGTGTTAAAAGCCCCTGGCGAAGTGGGGTCCAACGACTCTGATGAGGAGACAGAGCACTAATACACTGCCCTCGCTATGACTAGCGCTCCTCCTAAGGAGGCTACATTTCAACAAGAACCCCTTTAGGAAAGCGTCGCTAGTGAGATCTGGTAGGAGTAATTAGCTGCTCCTCATATCACCCCATCTTGGTAGCCTCTTCATGGCAGGAGTCTGATTCGTAATTTGAAGGCTCTTGACCTCCCCAAGGAATGGGGGTCGCAAAATGGTACTGGCCGAGTTCTATTCCTGCCAAGGCCTCAGCCAACCCTCTATAGCCACTCTCGGGGGCACCAGTCGCTATCATGTCAGGAGGCTACTCCAGGATGCGCTCACTCCGATGGTAAGCTGTTAACTGCAAAGCGGGGTCGAAAGAATACGCTGCTCACAGCTGAAGAGGCTGACTCAATCATTGCGCACATTAAGGAGAGCAAAGGGGCCATCACCACGAGAGCATCTTGCAGAGCTTGCAGCAGCGGCTGGGAGTGCGCATTTCCCCCTATCGCATCAGCAGGTTTGAGGCACGAGTTGCACATGAGCTACCACAAGATCTCCCATCTCACTCCCAACCACAATAACTTGAAGTCGCGGCTCCAGCGCCAGATCGCCGCTGCTTACTTCATTCAGGCCTCATGCTCGGGCTTCACGATATACAACATCGACGAGACCATCATCCAGAACACTGATAATCGCAGCCATTCCTGGATCGCCAAGGGCAGCTAAAATGTTTAGTCTTCGCAGAAACGCATCAGCCGCCTCTGTATAACCGCGGCAGCCTCCAATCGGGTAGCCTCATCTTCAATGTGAGTGTGGGTTACACTATCTCCCACACCTTCTTGGTCTTCATGATGGATCTCATTTAGCATTTGGATGTGCAAGACAAAGACTGGGGGCCCACTCCATCCTGCTAATGGATAATGCTTCCTATCATCGCAGCGCGCAACTTCGCCAGGGCGTGTGCTGTGTGCCCCGAGCGCCCAAATTCCCCCTAGATTTCGAAGGGCTACAAAATGACCTTAAGGTCACCCCACTAGCTCAATGTTCGCTGAAAGAGTCGACAGCAACAAAGTCTGCCATGTTTTGGAATTAAAAATATTTAATCGTTTAATAGTTTAAATTAAGGGTTTTATAAACCACTTTTTAATTTCACTTTCCACTGATTTTTCCAATCTCACTAATGGGTTTTGACTTTTTCGTAAATATTAATAGATGTATATTACTTCAGCATTTATCATACTCACGATTCTCTAAAAAATTACTCTTGGGGTTTTATAAAGTTAAAGGTTAAAGATTTGCTATTGAATTCGTTTAATCTATTGAACTTGTAAGATTATATAATTTTATATTTTAATATTACTATTGTATAAAAATAATTAATTACTTCATAAATTCAAGAAATTAGTTTGAAACATTATTTGTAATGGTTTATTTTTATTGAAAATTTAAAAACTACATAATTTATGATTTATTCTATAATTTAATTAAATTTAATAAGAGTTTTTTGTTTTACTCCAAGACACAAGGGGGCAATATTGAAGTAAGCTATTACAAAACTAATTAATTTAAAAAATTTAAATATATAAATTAATAAAAACAGTTTGTTTGATAATCATTTCAAGTCAAACCCCTTAAATTTTCATAGAGAAAAGCCCATCAATATTTTCAGGGGAATTTATTAATAAGAAATAAAATAAAACACTTTAATTTATAAGCAAATATTTAGATTGATATTTTTTACTGACGTTTTTATAGATAAGTTATCTACGAAAATATTGCTGTTCATAAATTAAAATTGTAATGTAAAGAATTTATTATAACTTAGTTGTGAATAAAATAAATAATCAAAATTCCTTAATTCATTATTATAATTAAAATCAGGGGTTTGGGAGTAACTTCAAAAAACAATATTATTAAATTATTGCCATATTATAATTACAAATTTTATTTTGATTTAATTATTCAATCATATTTTGAATTATTAAAATATGTTTTTTTTAATTTAAATTTAATATAAAAACAATAGTCTAACAATTTGTATTTTTAAAATTTATTTCTTTTTTAATTTTTAGATTCTTTTTTTATTATTATGTTTTAATTAAGGCGCTTTATTAAAAAGTCTTTACTTCTTATAAGGATTATTCCAGATTACGCGAATTACTCACAAACATCTCGACTAACTTTAATAAAAACTCCCACTTATTTGTAAAAATGAGTTTTATTTTTGATAAATTAATTAACTTGAATTAATTTCAAAATTATACGCTAAATATCAATTAATTTCCACACCTTAAATATCACATTTTATTTAAATAAGTATTTTTTATTTATTTATATTTATTTTTACTTATTAATCTAATTGAAGTTTATATCTTTTGTTGTCCAATTTCATGAGTAAGAAATTACCTTAAGACTCTAATAAATTATTTAAGTAAATATAGGAATTCATAAATAATACATCTTTATATATATAACTTAATTAAATTGGAAAACTTAATATAAGTTTTGATAAAATAATAGACTATCATTTGGTTAACTATCAATAAAATATATTTTAATTTCCTAATCCAAATGTTTTCCTAATAATATTTTTTTTAATTTGTCTATTATATAGTAAATAATATGATTTAAGTTTAATGGCTTTTATGTGAATTTAAACTGTAATACATCTTGTAAAACTATTTTTTTTCAAATTATAACAATTATTTTTAAAGAATCTTTAATTGTACCATTATATTAATGGAGTATTATTTATATTTAGATATTCTGTAAATCTAATTAATAGTTATGGTATTTAGAATGCTTGTATGAGAGACGGATGCATTCAAATAAATATCATATAATATTACCAGTAATTAAATTATAATTAACTATATTGAATTATAGAATTAAAATTAAAATATTATTGTTGAAAATACTATAAGCGAAGAAATGTAAATAAAATAATAAATTAACTAAAATTATTAATTTTTTTGAATTTTTTCAATGGACTTAACGTATATCAATAATTATTGATTTCAGTCATTAAAATTCTATAATACTTATAAGAATTTTATTAATCTTTTTTAGAGGGTCTAGAAAATATGGGAAGGTACCTTACAAATGTATTTGCCAAAATATTTTAAGGAACTAAAGATTTTGATAGTTTTGGAATGACTTACACTTTGTACAAAATTGATTCTCAAATACAGAATTTGAGTTTTTTATAATTTTCTTTGCTTCTTCTAATTTCGCATGTTGATTCCCAACTTCTCATAAAAGTAACTAAAATGTCGTAAAACTTCTTGATTCTATTTAGAATTTAAGTTAAAAGTAAGTTTAATCTGTGATCCCTCTTAGAAATAGGATCATTAACATTACTAGAAGTTATTTTCTTGCATCTATAATAATAATTTAAAGTCAATCATTCTTGTATTTATATTAAAGAGTCTTCTCTTCTTATTGAATCCATAAATCTATGTTCGTAAATAATACAGGAAAAACAAATTTTACAATTTATTTATTAAGAATCATCGCACAAATTCATTCGAGATCTAAAAAAAAAAGTGCATCATCTCATACAAATATAACAAACAAAAAAATATTATTTTAAGAGAATAAAAGTTTTATTCTAATTAAATTTTCGAAGTATAAGTTTATCGTAAATGATATAGTATATGCTATTAAGTGATAGAAAAATAGGTAATAATAACTACTATAAAATTTAAAGTTATTAGAAAGTTAAGTGTATTGTCATTTGAAGCATTTATTAGCTACTTTAAAGCTAATATCTAAACCATTTAATTATCTCATCTTTTCACTCAATTTTTTCTATATTAAGAAAAAAAATTAATTAAATTAGATTTCAAACTAAATGAAAAATGCAAAAATATATTCTTAAAACTCTTACATTTAAAATAAAATTAAACATCAAATATGGTAAGGTATTACTTCATTAAATCTCTATCAAAATTAAATTAAATTTAAGTTATTAGCAGAAATTAGGACAACTATGCTTACAGGAAGGAGTTTTTGTATTTTTAGATAACAGTAAGATTACAAAATACAAAACAAGAAACACTAATTTATTTAAATTAATTTTAAGTAGTAAAAAATATTACTTTGGGGGCATTTCAAAATCAAAGCTACATTATCTAAAACAAATGCATTTCTTGATTGATAAATGAGTTTGCATACCTGCTTTGAGTTAAAGGAGGTAAAAAACCACGAAAAAACTTTCCAAATTTCAAGGATTTGCTCTAATCGGTATAAATCACATTATATAAGGCTCAGTTGATCATTAATTAATTTTATTGTATTTTTCTTACAAAGTATTTAATTTAATATTATAATTTTAAACTATAAAACTTATTCAAATTCTTGCTAATCTTTTAAGTACAAATATGCAAATATCACAAGGATGAAAAAATAAGTGCGTCTAATCTTATCAATTCTTATAAGATTAAATAATAACAAAAGATTAAACAAATATTTTGTTATTATTTGATATTAAAATAAAGGTATTAAATGATAATTGAGACTTATTATATGTGTTATTACTAATTAGATTAATCACTCGTATAAAAATTGTTTAATAGAGTTTTCAACCCTTATACGACCAAAAGAATACTTGCAAACATATTAAGCAATAAGAAATGTATATATTCTGATTATGCACACAAACTTGTTCAAATGAAAGTAGATAAAGCTACACTGGGTTTAAAATATACACCTAATTATTAACTCTGTTAAGATGTGCAAAAATAACTGAATAAAAACAAATGCTTGTGCAATTTAAAAAGAATCCTTGGCTTTAAATTAAGAGGTAAAAATTTAAGAAAACTTATCTGTTTCAAGTTTCTTAGCCAATAGAGTTTCTTAATAATTTGAATTGCCAATAAATCTATTTTTTTTACAAAATGGTAAATTCATTCTGTAATTATTAAATCAGGCAGAAATTAAAGTTCAAATTAATATATATCTGTTGGGATTTTGAATAAGTTTCCACTAATTGAATACATTATAAAATAAAATAAATCAGAAATAAATAAATAAGACTGACTCTTAATTATACACTCACTCAAATATAATATTTATTTATATCAAAATATAAAAATTTATTGTGAAATTAATCACATTACTCACTTTAATTATAGTTCCTTTTATTTTTTATCATAACACAAGGGAAAGAGGCTTTTCAATTAATGTTTTAAAAATCAATAATTTAAGAGTAAAAAATAAAAAATAATCACGGCAATTTTTTTAATTCATTACATTTATTGAAATCTATTCTTTTTTTTTAAATAATCTCTTATTTAATGGGAAAAGAATTGAATTAAATTTATTTAAATACTATTTTAAATTAATATAATATAATTTTAATAAATAATAAATTATAATTGTCACCTTTCCATGTCTGTCAATCGAATTCCATAATCTACATTAAAATATTATGAAATAAAACAAATATAGAAGTAGAGTGGGTAGTCATGAAATTAGAATTTAAACCTAAAAGTTTAATCAAAATACAATTAAATTTAAATTACTATTATTTACAGTTTATACCAATAGTTAAATAACATGTTTGTTCTAAACGAGAAAACCCCTCCCCACTCTAAACCAAGATTCCCCTCCTCATATCACCTTCCACCCACCTATTATAAAATTTTATTATATAATATAATAATTAATAAAGTCTTTTATAAATGAGAATAATAATTTTTTATTGAATAATTATAATAATTTATAAAATCTTTTATAAATGAGAATTTTTAAAATTATTGAATGGATAATTATTTTTAATTATAATAAAAGTTTATAATTTTAATTATATTTAAAATGATAAAAATGATTAATTTTTAAAATTCTCATTTATAAAAGATTTGATAAATTATAATATATTAAATTTTAAAATAGGTAGAGGGTGGGGAGGGGTATCTTGGTTAAGTGTGGGGAGGGGTATCACGGTTAAAACACATGTTCCTTAAAATATTTAGTATGCTGACTTATAATTTAAATTCATACATGAATAATTTATATTAATGTTAATAATTTTATCATGCTTTAGGAGTGCTAAAAGTCAAATTAAAGAATCATTCATAAGTTAGTTCATTTTAACTTACTTGTATGAAATACTAATTATTATTTATTAGCATATTTATAGTATAGTTGTTAGTGATTATCATTATAATTTATTATAATATTGCTAAGAATATGTAACATGCAATTAGATTAATGGGCTATGGGATCAAAACGCCCCGCCCCCCCATAATGTATATTTTTCTTTTTGTAATCTGATAAAGTTTTTGACGCTAAGAAATAGTAGATAATGTGCTATGCGTGTGCGATCAATAGTTTTCGAGATATTGCCTCGTATAACTTCACATCTTATATATATATATATAAAAAATTATAGTAAAAATTAAACAAAAATTCCAAATTTTTAATAAAAATCTAAATTTTCCTCAAAATATCAATTTAGAGGATTTATTGAAAATTATAATAACTTATTTAATTTATCAAAATAATATCATAATAAATTATTTTGACTCTAAATTTATTATAAGAATGTAAAATAAATTTATTATGATATAATTTTGATAAATTAAATAAGTTATTTTAATTTTCAATAAATCCTCTAAATTGATATTTTGAGGAAAATTTAGATTTTTATTAAAAATTTGGAATTTTTGTTTAATTTTTACTATAATTTTTTATATATATATAAGATGTGAAGTTATATGAGGCAATATCTCGAAAACTATTGATCGCACACGCATAGCACATTAGCTACTATTTCTCAGGGTCAAAAACTTTATCAGATTACAAAAAGAAAAATATACATTATGGGGGGGGGCGTGTTTGATCCCATAGCCGATTAATGATATAAATTTATATCTAAAACCTAGATTTCTAGTGAAAAATCAAAAGGTTTTGTAAAATGTAAAACTATCACAATTGTTTTTAATAATATTATAATTTCTTCTTCTACTTCTCAGCTGCTGATATTGTATTTTTTATATTTTTTGTACAAGAACATACCATATTATATTTTATTTATGATAATTATAATTATTGGAAATATCTGTTATATAAAAGATACCCCTTCCCCACCTCCAAAAAATTTAAATTTCTTTTAAAGTAAAATATTGATATTGCTACTATTTCGAACCATGTCTAATTTTTATGATATGAGATTCAAATTTTTTAAAATATTTTAAATATATAATTTTCAATAAAATCATATTATATATATTTAATAACAGGCTGAAGCTATAAAATCGAAAGTATCAATAATTAATAATAATATAATTATTTATAACCATTAATGTCAAGAATTAAGAAGTTTGAGACCTCGAGGATTAAAAATTTAATTTGAAATATAATTTATTTAAAAGGATGAGAGGTTGTTATCTCGGTTAAAACTAATATCTATATTGAATGCAATTATTTTTCATTATATCACAATGTAATTTATATCCTTTTGCTAGTTTATTCACATTAACATGGATTTCGGATCAAATAAATATTCATCAATATGCTACGACAAACTTTTGAAATAAGTTTAAATAAATTATTAGCTTGATGATATAATTTCTAAATATTAATAAAAATTACAAATATTTTTGGAAGTTGTATTATTGTAGTTGATTAATTTAAATTAAGTTACGAAATAAATTAAATTATTGGCTGTTAAATTCACTAATTTAAAAAATCTTGGATTCATTCGGCAAGATTTAAAAAAACTAGTTGAGCTATATTACAGCAGCACAATTTATTTCATAGAGGGAGCGACTAAGCTCGGATTAAGTTTTAGGATATGTTTCAACTATTTTTCTACAAGATAATATTTTCAAAAGAGTTAAGTCAAGCTATATTACGCTCTCTGTCAAATAAGTTAAGATTAACTACCACAGGTTATAATTAATTTCCCAATTTCATATTTACTCATACAATATCATTTACTGGAGGTTGTGAAGCATTATTTTATTTTGTTAGTTATCAATATTAATATTATATTAAGAATATTATTTTTTACTAGTTATTTAATCATTTTTGTAAAAATTGAAATTAGAATTTATTGAGAAGAATAAATAAAAGAATATAAAAGTATTATATAATTTGAATTCTATTAACGGACGCAAGGATAATCTTTATTTCATTGATGAAATAAAATAAATTAGCATTGTTTAAAAGATTGCTTAAATGCATTTTAATTATTAAAAAATATCGCAACAATTATACAATGTATCATAAATTAGTAATTCTATATTCTATACTTTACAAGATTCATTACTTTTGAAATAATTTTCAGATTTAATACCTCGCAAAAATTATATTTTGAAAATATTAATTAAACTATTGGTATTTTGATTTTAACTGCTTAATTAACTTTTGAATTTGAATAAACCGGATATTTTAACTAATTTCAATTTATTGAATT
The DNA here is from genome assembly GCA_000711775.1 of Oxytricha trifallax. Lineage (NCBI taxonomy): Eukaryota > Ciliophora > Spirotrichea > Sporadotrichida > Oxytrichidae > Oxytricha > Oxytricha trifallax. The sequence goes on from ARYC01003807.1 coordinate 15,050, forward strand.
ATACTTAACTTATAATAACACAGATATTAATTATTATTTTATTAAAAAAATTGATCAGTTTTAGGATATAAAATAGTGGGTGCTGATCTCTCTAAATATGTATTTGTTACTGAATTATTTTTGGCAATTAAATCAGAATCCGACTGATATTCATATTAAGTTGTTAACTATAATAAAAATAAAATGTTTAGAAATATTTTAACTATCTTCTTCTGCTTAGTATATATTTCTGAAATCATTTATATGTTTTGATTAGTTTCTACTTATAATGAGTTTCCTATTAAGTGTAATCTCCTGCCTTATCATTAATTAAAAAAATATTATAAAAAATTATTTACAATCAAAATTTAAAAAACTCTTAAATAACTATATTAATCTTAAATAAATATATTAAATTATGATTAATATATTTTACAATTAAGCACATTAATAAATATTAATACAGGAATTGTTGTTTAAATATTAAAAAAATTTAAGAAAATTATTAGTGATTTATTTTAGAGGAGTTGTGAATTTAATTATTACTAAAATAATAATTAGGGCATTTCTTTAAATAAATATAATAAGTTTTATATGCTTAAAAATATTTTTAAAAAGTTGTTATATTTAACATTTAATACTTTATTTATCACAATCACCAAGGACTCCATTGAAAATTCTTATAAAACTATCACTTTGTTAAGGAGTTTATGAAATTATTTGAAAGCTGTTTCTTTAGTTCGTTTGTCAATGTGATCAGTAGCATCTTCAAGTTATCAGTATAATTAAATAGTTCAAGAATCTTTATTATTTGTATCATCTTATACCTCCAAACTATTTACATTATTTTATCATTTTAATCGTGTTAACTTGTACGCTTTCTATTTATTTGGGCTATGCTTCAGAATGGATTAAAAATACATTAAATTAATATTAAATTTTTCTTTTTAAAAGAATTTATGTGTGATTTATTTTCTAATTATATTTAATTTTAAAATTTATTACAGCGCATTTTGCTAATATTTTTATTGGTAAGCAGTCATATATCAAGTTAATTTTCAATAAATAATTTTAAAATATGCAATTTTAACAATTTTTCTTTAAATAAATAAAGATTATTAAATTTATTAAATTTTATTGAATTTCAACTGTTGCACTATAAGTTGCCATCTTATAATTAAATTTAGATGAATAGAAAAAACCAATAAATTAATTTAATTTCTATCAAATAAATCTCTGATTAATATTTATGATAAAAAAGACAAAAAGGGCAATTGAATTAATTAATACAGACGAATGAGTTTCTTTTATAATTATTAATAATTTTTGTATTTTTAATAGAGGAATATAGAAAAAATTATAATAGAAGTACTTCTTTCCATTAATCGATTTAAACTATTAAGATTAAATTTAGGCTTTTTAAACTATTTATTCAATCGAAATAGTAGTCATAAATTATGGGAAATATTCAATTTCACAAATTTGTAAAATTTAATTATTCTTGCAAGCTAAGGATATTAATGGTTTAAATAAAAATTTATAAATATGCTATTTTATTGGTAAACTTATATAGCATTTTAATAAAAATTTTTATAAAATTTAGCGGAGACTGTAATTTCCTGTTCCTTATAATGACAAAAATAAAATTTAAGCGAAATTTCTTGACCTAAAATTTTTTATAAGAAAATAATACTTAAATATTTCTCCTTTTATCTAGAAACAACATTTGCTTCCATGTAAAAAGAAACAATAATATAAATTTAATTATTTTTATTTATCTTGATTTTTAATAAATTTAAAATACTCTGAATTAATATTTTTTCTTATCATTTTATCTTATTTCTTAAAACGATTCTAATTATTTTTTATCTTTCTTTATTTTTTGTACAATTAAAACCCCAAAACCCCTGAAGTTGTTTGATTGAGTTTTTTATTGATAAAAGTAGACTATTATTGCATACTTTATTAAAGTTTTAAAAAGGTTTATGTAGGGGTTTAATGTTTAAATATTAATTATTTAAGTGTGAATATGCGAGGCTTGTGGTCAGTTTATGACAGTGAGTATATCGATTTATTGTTTAAGTTTCTCTATAGATGTGATGATTATATGATCAATTCAAACCTATTCTAAAAGAGATAGCATCTTGATTCTAAGCCTAAGAGACCATTAAATATTAGCAGAATCACATAGATTATCTTATTAATGATAAGACTCTTAAATACAAGGCTCATTTCTCTCTAGCCTAGAGAGCTGTGATGTTTCATCGCCAATTTCCTTAGCTTCATATATAAGCTTAGTCTATAGCTAACAAATATAAAAAGAATGCAGTATCTTACAAGACAGTCATTCTTATAAAGAGAGTGATTGACTTTAATCTTCCATTTTAAAAAGATAATTTAAATTAGATTTTCGATTAAATACAGAGGGCATAGGTGTGTTGTATAAAGTCATACATGCTGATGAGTCAGTATTCACAATTAATACCTTTATATCAAGGTCTTGGTATAAAAGATATAGCAACATAGAAGTATATGATTAAAAGCTTAAGGTTTAAACCCATGCTATTCTTGGTGAAATAAGTGAAGAAATTGGCCTCGAGACCTATGATATTCGCCTTCGTTCTATAAAGACTGAATCATATATTAAGTTCTTACAAATACTCAGAGACAAGTACTCTGACTAAGTTATTAGTCTGTTCGTTGATAACTTATCAGTTCATAAAACTAAAGACTCAAGGAAGGAATATGAAAGATGAAACATAACACCAGTATTCTATATTCCCTACAATCCTTAGTTCAATTGAATTGAATTATTTTGGGTGTTATTGAATGACCACTACAAGACACTTCTACTCTATCACTTGATACACAACTTAAAGATAGATACAGTCGTATTTATTAAGAGTGCGGCTAAAAGAGTCAGCAATGATAAAGCAAAAGCATACGCAAGAGAAAGGAGATTATGTGTATATAAGTAAGTTTTAGATTTTAACGAATGAATAAGTTCACATATTAAATTAACCCGTAAAGAGACTCTCTCTTTCTTTTCTTCCTCTTAAGGCTTGGTTGGGCCCATCTTTCTTCTGTTAGTGCCAGCTCCTGCATCTATGCTCATCTCGTCTGCCTTTTATAAATTTTTGTAGAGTCTCTTGCTTAGTTCATGCTTTACTTAAGACTTTCTCTATCTGTTTAATTTGCTGTGCACTTTCATCAAGTATGTAGCAGTACCATGTTTTTCTAAAAAGTAAGAAGGGTAAGCTTACTTAAGATGAATGGATGCTTCTGCAGTACCTCGCGCACCAAAGCTTTATTATGGCTCTACCTACAGTACATTAGACTGCCCTCTACTGCATCTTGCCTTGTATTAGTCAACAGTGTTCTTAGCGGGTACTGTAACTTACAGCGATCACCTCGCTCATTATGGAAGATGTGGTACCTATGACTTGTGCAACCAATTATCTCGGAAGGTATAGGAGGACCTAACCACAGCGATGCTCTTAGTGCACTGGTGACCAAGATCATGCAAGAAGCAGTAGAGCGCAGTCTATTGTTCTGTAGGTAGAGCAATAATAAAGCTTTGGTGTGCAGTGGTTGGATTTGCTCAGATAGATGACTTTGGCATTAATAAACAACGAAAAATAATAATTTTAACTTCAAAAACATTATACTTCTCTTTTAGTGCCTATACTTTTAAATTTTATTCTCTCAAATTGTAAATTGTACATGATTGAACATTTGATTTTTTTGTAAGCATAATGGTAAATTGTACATTACATATTTTTTAACATTAAAAAGGTAAAATTTTAATAAATCAGGAAAAATGCATATTATTACGGTTAATTAATTAGATTAAAAATTGAAATTAGCTTAAATCAAATTATCATTATAAGCGAAGTAAATTAGTGGCTGTTACCCATTCCTTTGAAACTGATTTGAATTTAATTTTGCAAGTTCATCAAATGTATTATATTATACTAATAAAATATAAAAATTCCCTTGTTTTATATATATATATATATATATATATTATAATATATAATAAAATTGAGTTTGCCCTTCTTGTATACCTTATTAATCAAAATCTTAATCAAAATATTGAATAGATTTTTGGTTTTTTTAAATATATTCTTTATAAATCTTTTTTCTACTTGATAACTATATCGAATTTCACATTGTTAATTCTAGGCAAAATTTTGCAATCTTCAATTAATATTACTATGTAGTTAAATCTCTTCAAATTTGTTGCGGTTTTCAACCTTAAATCATTCTCAATATAGAATTCAAAATTATCTATGCACAATTACAATGATTTATTATTTTACTGTATCAAATGAAAATATTCTAGAAGTTGTACCAGTCCTTCATAGGTTTCGATCTATTTCATTCTATTTTGTTGAAAGATTTCAATTGACACTTCATAGTAAGACCCAGACCTCCTTCATTCTTTATTTTTGAAATAATAAAACATACAGAGTAATTTTAGATCCAATAAAAAAACTAAAACCTCTTATTAGTTAGATTTCCATTTTTATAAATAAATCTTAAAAATAAACGCAAATGTTCATATTTTAAAATTATTGAAATTATTACTGTTGAAGTGATTATTTAGTAAGAATAAGTATAATTATATATATTTATAAATATATTATGCTTATATAATTCAACAGACCAATAATTATATTAAAAATTAAAATAATATTTTAACTAAATATATGATACTCTTTAAAGATCTATGAAAATATATTATAAAGCATTTAGATTCTCAGAATATTGTTCTATAGATATCAAAGAGAATCAGAAGAATTAATAGAAACCATTTTGTGCAAAAAGTAAATTTAAATTTAATTAATATAGGGTGAGATATAGAGTTTATAATTGCTATAATCGTCAAAATAGGTTCAAGATGATATCTGTAGGTATCACCATATCCATGCATTAGATTAAAGTAAATAATGCTCATTTACGTAAATATACTTCGAACCTTCTAAGAAATCTTATAAAATAATAAAATTTAAATAATAAAAACCCTTAAAACCCCCTTAAATGGCTTTAATATATATGTTTGTATTGAGGTTAATGTTGGGGATTAGGGTTTATATCTAATTTATTTCACATTAGTTGTTAGATTTAATTTAATTAATTATTTTCATGAAAGAGATTTATTCTTTTCTTTTTTACAAGCTTTCTCTATTTAGAGTTACAGAATTGTTAATCTCCTTTAAGATGCCGATATTAAATAGATTTTAGTTGCATAATAAATATAGAATTCTAAGTTTGATATCCATTTATTGTAATTTTAGAACTAAATATAAAATATAGGTGATCAAATACCTCAAAACCACAATTTCAGCATATTCTATTTTTTAATTAATTAAGATATCAAACTCTTTGATATTTTGCAAAAACATGCTAATAAAGTACGAAAGCAAAATGAAAATGTTTTAAATGAAATTTTAAAATACTATATGATAAAAAAATTCAATAAATACTTCCTAATAACCACCTAATTTTTGAAATGATGTACTAACCATACCATAAAAACAATCAGGTAATATGATATTTTTTGAAAATATGTAAAGTGGAAAAATATAAATCAGAAATTTCTTTTTTTTAATTTAAAAATCAATATAAAAATGCTATAATGAGAAATAACACAATAATAAAGAAAAATATTAAATATTTATATATGGAGAGAAAGTGATGCTTCCTAACTAAAATAAATGTTAACCCTCAAATTACTTAATCAAAACTCTAATTAAAATACTGAGGTAGTTTGTGGTTTTGAATGTGTTGTTTCGAAATAGAATGATTAGTAAATGACTGCTGTTTGTATTGTATCTCATGCAATCATTATTAAAATAGGATTAAAGCAAGACCATTAAAGCAAGCTTGTTTAAATATTAAACATAGCTAAGACCGATTATTGAGAAGAACAAAATTGATAAAGAGAGGAGATGGATTTATATATGTTTGATTCCTGCATTTTCAATGCTCAAACACATGTTAATTGAATTAAAATACTCAAAACCCTTTGATAAGTTTATATTATTTTGCTTGATATGAGCAAAGTTTGGGATTAGTGTTTATTTGGTTTATGAAGAATCTTTTTAATGCTGATCTGAAATATAAAATGATTTTTTTGAAGGATTTTTTTGTACATTCTATGTAAAGATTGTTTGTAGTAGGTTTTAAAATTTTAAAAGGAAATATATAATTTTCCAACATTGAGTAAAATTTATTCGAATTTCAAGAAATTATTTGATAATCCCAAATTTATATACTACTTTATTCTAATTTTATCTAAATTTATAAATTAAACACGTTTCTCAAAATTGATAAAATTTTGAGATGCTTATAAAATAAATCGAATTTCATTAATAAAATTACTAATGACTAAATATAAATGAAATCAAAAAAAATTCATGATTTATAAATTATATAAATTAATACTTATAGAATTTTTACTACAAACATTGCACATTATTTTTAGATTTTTTGTTTAAACCAAAAATTATGTTGATACTTATTAATTAATGACTTTGAAAGCTGATCTTAATTTCATTTATATTTAGTCATTAGTTATTTGATTTATAAAATCGATTTAATTTTTACATATCAAGAATTATTATCGATTTAAAATTACGTGCTATTTTATAAATTTCTATAAAGTTAGAAATAAAATAAAGAGTATAAATTTCGGATTATTAAGTAATTATTGGAAATTATAATAAATATTGCTCATTCCTTTAAATGTTTCTCAACATTTTTATAAACGATAATTTTATCAATTATTTTTGGGAGACTCAATATTTTATTCATTAATATTTTTGAATTTAAGATAAAGTCTTTTTAATAAATACTAGTTTCAACAATGTAAAAAAGGTTGACAAATCGTTACCGAGCTTATTTTATACTGTTCTAATAAAATATATGATACTTTGTCTAATAAAATATCTGCATAAATATATAAAATATTGATAAAATTAGGGAAATGAGAAATTTTTTAGATAATATTTTATATTTTTACCCATTTTATTATTTAAATGAACAAAATTTATGTCAATTTTAATTAATATATTTTCCAAAATAACTATAGATAAAGCTCATATTAAATCTAAGTATTATCTAGGATGACAACTAAAAATTTTATTAAGAGATAGATATTGAAGTTTTATAAAAGTTTGAGTTATGGATTTTCATTTTGGACAACAAGTTCAATTAAAATAATGCACAATTAATAAATTATTTAATTTGGTGTCTCCTAAAATACCAAACCTATATTTGGAAAATATAATTTATGAAAATAAGTAATCTCAAATATGGCATTTGAAAATTTAATGAAATGGAACATTTCAATAAAACTAAACAAACCATATCAAGAATTGATGATAACATAAAATTTCATAAATGATATTTGATAACATGAATTTTTTAAATGTGAGTAACTGAACTAAATTGAATTACATAGAATAACTATCACCCAAATATATAATACAGAGAATTAGGAAACATAATTACTGTTAACTCAAAATATATCCTAATCCCAAACACTACCCATTTCAATAAAAAAGACATATAAAACTTATTAAAGGGTTTAAGAGTTTTGATTCCAACGTTAGAAAGTATTAATCCAATATTATTAATCAACCTCTTAGTGCAATTCAGATCCTTAAAACTTATAGGCAATATTTAATCTGAATCCATAAATATATAGTGCGTTTTTTTATTGATATTTTGAGCTCCTACATTATTGGAAAGTATTTCGATCTATTAATATGTTCATAAATCTAATTCTTATAGTTGAATTCTTGAATAATTCCCCACTGAATTAATAAACCTAAAAGCTTAAAATAAGTTTTTATTATAATAATTGTTGGGAGTTAAGAACCTTTTTGGGGATGTAGAAAATAATGTTGCCTTTATTTATATTTATTTGTATTTATGGAACATTAAATTTTGAAAAAATGATGTCTTAAATATATAACTCTTTAGATAAATATTTTGTAGTTCTATATGAAATAAAGATGTACTTTCAATAAGTTCTTTAAGTTTTCTAATTTATGTTGGCTAATTGTTCATTTAAATCATCATTCTAGTTTTATTAAAAAAGTACTTATATATTGATCTTATGGGGGTTCTAAGTCGGTGCCACTTTTTTTTTTTACAAAAAATGTCAATATCCTAAGTTGGTGCAAGATCAAGTTTTGACCTTATTACTCTATTTGATCATCCTACCCCCTTAATAAATATCATTATTTACCAAAATTTACTTCTCAACTTCTGAATTGAACTTCTTCATGATATCTCTATCATTTGACACTAATATTTTAATTCAAAAATCAGACTATTATTACAAAAACTGTTTTTTACTTTTGGGAGAGATATTTGATATTAGTAAAATTATGAAATTCTTTTTCATAATAATCTAATTTGCATTTAAGAACGAATACTGAGATTTAAGAATATCATTTTATTGGCTAAATTGATGATATTTGGAATAAATATAAAATTTGCACGCCTGAGTGTATTTTATAATGACAATTAATTTATCCAATGGTTTTTATATTTATTCCAAATATCATCAATTTAGCCAATAAAATGATATTCTTAAATCTCAGTATTCGTTCTTAAATGCAAATTAGATTATTATGAAAAAGAATTTCATAATTTTACTAATATCAAATATCTCTCCCAAAAGTAAAAAACAGTTTTTGTAATAATAGTCTGATTTTTGAATTAAAATATTAGTGTCAAATGATAGAGATATCATGAAGAAGTTCAATTCAGAAGTTGAGAAGTAAATTTTGGTAAATAATGATATTTATTAAGGGGGTAGGATGATCAAATAGAGTAATAAGGTCAAAACTTGATCTTGCACCAACTTAGGATATTGACATTTTTTGTAAAAAAAAAAAGTGGCACCGACTTAGAACCCCTCCCGCCGATCTTATAATGGCAGATATTCAATAAATATTATTTATTATTATAATAGAATTGATTTAATGATAATGATAAATAAAATTAATAACTCGAGCATATATTAATCTAACTGCAAATAATTTGAGAGGTTTGTTGATCAAATTATTCAGTGTACTGGCCATTATGTTTATAAGTGTCTCGGTTACTACTATTACCGGTTAGTGTTTCAGTGATTTCTAAAAAATAGACATTTTACACATTTTGCCTACGAAATCATCAAATCTCCTATGTATTAAAGATGATTTGGCAAATTTTGCAGATGATTTTCATAGAAATCAGCTTCAGAGATTTAATTAATTAAAGCTATTAATTAAAATTTAAAATTAGGCATTTGGCAACGATGAAATTAAAAAATTTCAAAAGTAATTATAGATGATTAAGCGTGATTAATATCAATTTTAATGACTAAAAGTCACTTTTTTCTTTATAATTATATTAATTTATATTAAAACTCTGAAAGGCGAAAATGGGCAATCAGTACCATCGTATAAGGAAGCCATATTAGTCTGTAAGCTAGAGAAACCCCAATCTAATGCCAAAGAACCTGCAGATCAAGTACATTAATGATCTTTGTCAGGGTCTGCAAGATATCATGAAAGAGCAGGTTGTGGATTTCGATTTACCTTTTCCTGAGAATTCAAACCAATAACCAATGAACAGAACCTCCAAGAATCATAACCTGAAAACGCAGAGATGCGAAGCTGGTTTTAAAGAAAAGCGATAGCTTAACAATACAAGGTGACGGGCATGAAACCCAAGAATATAGCACTTGAGATGGATGTGAATAGAAGATTTGTATAAAAGCAATCGAGAAATTTAAGTATGAAGTGGAACACTGAGTTCTAAATCCAAAAAAAATGCTCAAGAATGGGAGGAATAATATGCTGAGCAACCCGCTGTTGCTGAAAGCTATTGCTTTTATTCTTAATTATCAAAGCATATCCAAGATAACTGGCTGGCGCATGCATCATAACTTTTGCTTGAAGTGTAAACAGTAAGAATTCAAGAACCTAAAAGTGCGCCAAGAGTTCTCAAGGAAAGTTTCCATTTGAGATTTGGCAAAGCCCAGTAGCCAATACTAAGTACAGAGACTCATCATTCAATGAGAAGAGGCTTTAGGTGTCAAGATTAGCGCAGCTATTTTTGGAAAATACAATGATCACATCAGTGGATGAATCAAATTTCAGGAACGATTTTTACATTCCTACAAGCATTTGAGTTTTTAATTAAGCTGCCCTTTACTAAGAAAACCAATAATTTAACTCATCCCTGGCTCCTGCAGTTCTTAAATCTGAGGTTCTCGTCACCGACTATTTCACCCAGTATGGAGAGATGCTGGCTGGGTACTCTTACATCGAATCAAACTCATCGTATAATCAAAGGGGCCAGAAAGTATGATTTAATAAAGACCCCCAAAGACTCTATTTTTGAAAAACCAAGTTTAAATTCAAAATGAAAGTGACCTGAAAGCTGAAAATATGAGGCCCCAAGCAATTCTGAAAACCTGTAGGCCAGTATTACTGCTATTGCTTAACTTTTAATAAAGCGTCATCAACAGCACGAGAGATGTCAATCCTCATGATAATAGTTCTATTGTTGTTAAGAAGGCTAGCTTGGTAATACTGCACCAATAGTAGCTGGATTTGGAATTCCACAAAAAACTTCAAGGCCAATATCTAATTAGATCTTTCCATAGTTACTAAGGAAATCTTCCACCTAGAGATAGTATATATTTGATATTGAAGAATAAAGAATTGCTGCCACCTTTGTCAAATGCAGCGATAAATACAAGTATACTCAGATGTCACCTATCCTAGAAGCCCCATAGGACATTGCGTAATAGACATCCTTGCAGAAGCGCTTCAGAGCGATCATAATATAGAGCTCCTCCAAGAAATCCAACAGCTTACCATAAACCACTCAAATCTGCTTTTGTTATCGTCCATTAGTACGGAACCTGGTAGGTCTTAGACTATAATCAATTCAACGTTAGGGAAGTGAGGTATTGAGTATAAATGACAATAATAATTGGGCAGGCAACATTCCCCGACGTTTGCAGCTGTCCAACAAGACTTAAAGCAGCAGCTAAATCACAGATAATCAAAGTGGAAGTAATGAAATTCTATGGATATTGAAACTTTTATAGATTATTCTAAATTCCCTAAATCCATTAAGAGGGATAATCAAGCAACTTAAACTGAAGTCGAAGCAATTGAGCCCTTATTATCCTTCATCTAAATTCCCATCGCAATAGTCAAGCAGCAAGCCAACAAGTGGCTGTATTTAAACACTTATAGTATTTATTTGTTAATTTTGATAATTAAAAGTAGTATTGCAAGATTAAACAGCAGATTTCTCATATTTATCGACTGGATTCTTATCTTAATAAACAGCAGTAATTTTTAATGTCCAACATATAAAATAATTGGTAGTTATAGTAATCTATAATAAAATTACATCGATATAGAGTGGAGATCTAATAAATGATCTAGAACTCGTTGCTTGATGAGTGTTTAATGAGATTTAGGATCCTTTCGTATTTTGCATGTTTTAAAACCCCCAGCACACCAACTTTCACGTCCTGCTCGACTGTTTGATCTCAAAATTCAGCTGCTTCATTAGAGTAATAGCCATAATGACTATTTGAATGAGCAAAATGAGAGAGGTTTTGGATTTCGATGTTTGATTAATGTATATTGAAACTTAATAGTGTGATATGTAATATGTTATCAATTAATTTAAAAGTTTAAGCGTGGTCTATGTGGTATTGGTTGCTTCTATTGCACCTGTAACCCATCTCATCGTCTCTCACTCAATATCACACAAATCCATGATTGATGGTGCTACACCACTGCTTCACGCTTTAAGCCTATAGTTTTTTTTATGTCTATCTTGATCATGGCCGTCAGAATCTGCGTAGTCGCTTCACCAGATGAATCCTATGAAAAGTTAGGCCTAGTATTCTTCCTTGCTCCTATCGGAAGTTTCTATTAATATAGGAGAACAACTGTTCGATGGGGTTTGAGTATTCAGTGTTGAAGAGGATAGTTACCTTAAATTTGCTAATAGTCTCCAAGACTTTTAAATACTTGTGAATGACTGCGTTATCCATTATCAAAACTATCTTCTTCTGAACGAGATCCTTTTCAAGTCAAAGCTGGTGCAGGGAGTGATAAAGAAAGTTCTCGAACAGAACCGCATCGAAGGCCCACTCAATGATTTAAATGGAGACCAGCTGATTTTAAGAAACCGCAGCACAAAGATTATCGAGAAATGTTATCTCATAGTGGATTCTTTGGTCATTGAGAGATTTCGAGCCAAGACTCCGTCGAAATGTAAAAAAATTGAAAATTGATTATTAATAAATAACAAAATTTTGATTAATTTCTATAATTTCCTATTTTTTCTATTTTGGCATTAGTAATCTTATTATTTAGCAAAATAATAATCTAGAATATTTATAATCGCATAAATTTTTTGATATTTGTGACTATTGATTAGTTAAACCAAATAAGACAAAAGAATATTATTTTAACTATATTTTAATTCAAAGAATTTTTATTAATGATATTAGATATATTCATTTTTCCAAATTTGTAAAGTTATAGATACTTGAAAGCAAGATTATTATTGATTTACAAATCTTATACATGCTTAAATATTGATTAATTAAAATTGGCATAATAATAGAAAATCTTTATCAATTTTTAAATTAAATATGAATTAATTAATTTATGAACTTTAAAATGAAAAATTAACTACTATAATTTAATGGGGGGGGGAAGTTTCCTGCACCGGTTTATGATAAAAAAAAGTATTTAGGGAAGTTTCCTGCACTTTTTTTTTAATTTTTTTTTCTATAAAATTAATTATAATTTTAACTATCAATCAACTTACAGACTAATTTCATTGATATAATTTTTTAACATATTATTCAATTTTTCTCTTCAGATTCCAACATCTGGCATATTTCATCTGATATTTGTTGGTTTCTGTCTATTAACTATTATATTGCTCTCTCTGTTATCATAGTAATTATAATTATTGTATCCATTTGTTATTGAAATTTTAATTCAATTTATAATGTTCTTTCCCTACCTAAATAATGTTAGACTATAATTTTTTGAACAACTTAAATGATGCATAAATATCCTCTTAATATTAATGAGTCATACAAATTTTTAATTTAATAATTTTTATATAATTTATTAAAATTTAAATAAAAAAAAAAAAAAGTGCAGGAAACTTCCCCCCCAATTTAATGGTTTTGATTTAGCTATCTGAGGCATCTTTCCATCATCTAAGTATCTAATATTATCATGATTCATCTATTATTGTATTCTTTCTATCTATACCTATAAAATAACGTTAACAAGTAAATATTGGGGGGCTCTGCAGAACCAAGGGCAACCAACGTGGAGGTGCCCCCCATTGTAAAACTCAATTAATTTAAATATTGTTGAAGATTAACAATATTTGGAAAATTAATTTATAATTAAGTAATATTAGTAGAATTTATCTAACATAAAAAAATAAGAAATCAATAATGAATTGTTAAAGAACATTCAGAGCCTATAAATCAATTATCTTTCCAAGTTTCATATTTATGAAAGGAAACTACAGCTTTATAAATACTTATATAGTCAAAAATTATTGTAGAAATCTACATAAAAAAATCCATATTGTGAACATTTATGATAGATTAAAAAACTATTGATTCTTTGCCTTTTCAATCTCTCATAAAATTATTTATAATATAACCAAATCAAACCTGGAAGAAAACTCAAAAATGGGCATAAATTTTATTAGTCAAACATTATAATTATAGATTATTACTTAGGGAGTTAGCTTGCATATATATAACTATATTGTTTTTATAATCAAAAATAAAATGATTTATTTTTTAATAATTTTTTTTATTATTTAAAAAATCGATTGAAAACTATTTAGAGTTATTTGTATTTATACGATCATATCATAAAATTTTAAAAAATATGTCTTAATTTTACTATTTATGCTTTAAATGTAATAAAAACGCTATCAGATAAAATTATCAAATAATCTAATTTATTATTGATCTTTAATTGTTTTCTATTTTTTATCCAATTAATGTGTGCTCCATTTAAAATCCCACAATCCCTTTGTTAGATGTTTTTAATTTGATTTGAAAGGTAGTCTTGCTTATATTAACAAATAAAATGAAAATTCGGCTATCATACAATTGTAAAAAATAAAATTCTAACGAAATATGACTAAATTTACAGATGATAAATCTTTGTTTGATTTTTGTCTATGATATTAAACAATGATGTAATGTTTTTGATAAATAGATATAGCTGATTAATATTCATTATTTATTAATTATACATTTTCCTTCTCAGACGACTTTACTCTCATTACTTTTAATAACTTTAAAGTAATATGATTTCTCCCTTCTTTATATATTAGAAATAGTCTAAAGTAAAAAGTCTTGAAAGTGACCACACATTTCCTTGAACATTTTAGCTGTGATTTTTCATAATATTCACTAAATGCTTAAAAGTTAAGAGTTAAAGTTGAATTGAATATGATTTTATAAGAACTATTATTTTATTTGTAAGAAATTGTCTAGTAATACTGCTAGAAAGCTCTGTATTAAGCAATTAAAAAATTCTTAATTAATAGCTTTTGATGTTAAATTGAGCATGTATGATTTGTTATACAATTAATTCTAATACCATACCTAAGCTTAAATAATTAACATAAATATACTTTAAATATCTCTAATATCTATTTCTGATTGAGCAAATTGGCATAATTTCTCAAATAACCCAATAAGATCTAAATTTTGCTGTCTAAATTAGATCATTAAAACATCTAATATAGGGGTCTTGGGGTTTTTATTGAATTCAAAATAAATATTTCTAGATATGGTATTAAAATTTGCAGTCCATATATAAATCCACTTAATTTAATTATCTATATATGTCCATGATTATCAAATAAATTGGTATCTCGATATGCTATTACATCTAAAAAGAAATATTTATATTTTTAAGTTATTTTCCCAATTCTTTATGCTTTTATAATATCAATAATTTGTATTCTTATTAAGATTTGTTATATATTTATCTTTTTATTGAAAATAATAAGTAATTCAGATAAGTTCATGATTTTAAATTATTTTTTAAATAATGTAAATATAATTTTTTTAACTTATAGTATAATTGAACCACACTATGTGCTAATACCTTTATCAATACATTTATATTTCTTTATATATTTTTAATAGAAATAATAAAACTAATTATTTTAAATGGCTTCGAATATTATTTATTGATATAAATTAATGCAATACAAATAAAATTTACCATAATTAAGATGTAATAGGCAAAATATTTACGAATGGATTTATAGAAAATCTGAATTAATATATTTACAAAGTATATTATTTAAATAAGCAATTAATGAATATATATATATATATATATTATTCAATATCATTTATAAATAAATTATCATAATATGAATTAATTTATGGGTTTTTATTCAAAATTTATTATGTTATAGATAAATATAAATATAAAACTAATATAATTATTTAATATTAAAATTTAAATTTAATATTGCCCTCGACCCCCACAATCCCAAGTCGTAATCAAGTTACTTTATCGTTACTTCAAAACCAAAAAATTAATAAAGAAATGCATTAAAACCCCAAAATACTTTCACAATAATTATAATTAATTAAATGATTATAATGATTAAGCAGGCGTTAATTGAAATAATCATAAGAAAATTAGAGTAATTAAATCAAAAAATATACTTGCTTGTCTTTATACATTATAATCCTTTCCTTAAATGTGAGAGCTTACAGTACTTATTTTAGAATAATTTTTTTTAATTTAATTAAATAGTTATCAGTAAAATTTCTCGGTTGTGTATCAAATAGGTATATTCCTAAAAACTTTACTTAAATATTATTTCATCTCACCATATGAATTGTATAAAGTTATCAATCAGAATTGCTATTTTAAATTCAAAACACCAAAACCCCTTAATGATGTTTTTATGTGTTTTGATTGATGAGGGTGATGTTGGGAATAAGGGTTTATTAATGTTAGGAAGCATCATTATTACTCAATTTATGAAAATATGAAAGTTTTAAATGATCAATTTTTAATACTCAACATATATGATCTCTTTATTGTAAGAATTTTAAAAACATTTTTTTAATGATAATGATAAGGTTGAGTGACATTAATTTATATTTTACATTTTTTTCATAAGTTTATACTTTTAGTCCTTATTTTTATGAAATTTTATGATTGCATCTGTATATACATTTGCCATTTATGCTCAAATAGTTTTTAAGTTATTATAAAAAATAAATTTCAAAATAAACTCAGCTCTTCTATTTCTTATAGCTAGCGTTCTTTATTATTATATTTTCATCCAATACAAAAAGGTTGTATCATAATTTAAATTTAAATGAAAAATAAGCAGAAAATGAGTGATTTTATGGTGATTAAAAATCACAGTCATGTATTATTTAAGTTCCAGAAGTATTATAAATGGATAAAACCCCAAGAGTAATATTTTAAGCAATCGTGAGTATGATAAATGCTGAATTAATATGCATCTATAAACATTTACGAAAAAGTCAAAATACAATAGTGAGATCGGAAAAACAAGCGGAAAGTGAAAATAAAAAAGTGACTTATAAAGCCCTTGATTTAAACTATTATACGATTAAATATTTAAAATTACAAAACATGGCAGACTTTTCAGCACTTGATATCTCTAGCAAAACCGGTCATAGAGAGGCGAAATTAGATTCATTTTATAGCCCTTTGAAATCTAGGAGGAATTTGGGTGTCCGGGGACACAGCGTATGCCATGGAGTAGTTGCGTTTGATGCAGTTTTGCCAGTCTATCGGTCTACTAAGGAATTACAATTCTCACTCAAGACAGCTGCATCAGGGAATGCCCAGTCTCTCACGCGAAGAAAGATCAGTCTGAAGATGTCATTGCTTGGGAGGAAGCTCTGTTCTTGAGAATTGGCTTTAAGGAATAACAATACCTGGGCGCGGGGATCAAGCATTGGGTACTGAGTGGCATCGGTCGCCTACCTCTTGGCAAGTAGGAAGGCATTCAGCTGCTACACGAGTTGTGAAAGGAGTGCTCGGACATCGGAACCTCGTAATGAGTTGAAAATGGCTGCTCGACAAACGTGCTGCGCAAGACATGTACACCCTTAGATGGATTGCCCCAGTATGATCTCATTTTATAGCGAGGCAGTGGATTAGTTCTCTGTCTCCTAATCAGAGCCGTTGGACCCCCTTCTGTAGCTAGGAAGTTGCACGAAGACAGCGTACAAAAGCACAGTTGCAGACTACGAGAACCACCTAGATTTTCTCTAACATGAGTTGCAGATTTCTTTAAAGGCTATCAGGTATTCATTTAGCGATTTCCTCTGAATCACAGAGCATTTTCTCTTAAGCTAGAGCCACTTTTCAACCCAGGACTGAATTGGAATCGTGAGGCTAAAGGAGAAAGATGTTAAAAGCACCCTGGCGAAGGGGGTCCAACGGCTCTGATTAGGAGACAGAGAACTAATCCACTGCCTCGCTATAAAATGAGATCATACTGGGGCAATCCATCTAAGGGTGTACATGTCTTGCGCAGCACGTTTGTCGAGCAGCCATTTTCAACTCATTACGAGGTTCCGATGTCCGAGCACTCCTTTCACAACTCGTGTAGCAGCTGAATGCCTTCCTACTTGCCAAGAGGTAGGCGACCGATGCCACTCAGTACCCAATGCTTGATCCCCGCGCCCAGGTATTGTTATTCCTTAAAGCCAATTCTCAAGAACAGAGCTTCCTCCCAAGCAATGACATCTTCAGACTGATCTTTCTTCGCGTGAGAGACTGGGCATTCCCTGATGCAGCTGTCTTGAGTGAGAATTGTAATTCCTTAGTAGACCGATAGACTGGCAAAACTGCATCAAACGCAACTACTCCATGGCATACGCTGTGTCCCCGGACACCCAAATTCCTCCTAGATTTCAAAGGGCTATAAAATGAATCTAATTTCGCCTCTCTATGACCGGTTTTGCTAGAGATATCAAGTGCTGAAAAGTCTGCCATGTTTTGTAATTTTAAATATTTAATCGTATAATAGTTTAAATCAAGGGCTTTATAAGTCACTTTTTTATTTTCACTTTCCGCTTGTTTTTCCGATCTCACTATTGTATTTTGACTTTTTCGTAAATGTTTATAGATGCATATTAATTCAGCATTTATCATACTCACGATTGCTTAAAATATTACTCTTGGGGTTTTATCAATCTTAAAATTTTGTATTTATATTTTCTGTTAATTTTTAGACACCTAATTAAGATGGGTATCTTACAGGAGGTCAACCTTCGATAGAGAAATGGAGAAAGTGAGTTTAAACTGTAACAAGTTTCAGAGATGGATTTAGATTTTAACCAATAAAATTCCATTGAAAAAGAACTAAATGCCTTTATATTTGATCAATACTGGCACTATTTTTGCTTAATTTTAATTGGTACCAATTTATTAGTATCAAAACATAATTAGTACATAGTTTTAATCGAATTAGGTTTTAATGGAAAAGTATCAATCTGGTTCAAAACCTAATCGGTACCAGTATCAACCTGATTTATTTTATATTGGTATCAAAGCATTTCAAAAAACGGAGTCTCAAGTATTTTAAGAAATAGTTATAATTAAATTTAGATAGTTTAAAAAAATAAGTAAAGCAAACAAAAAATACAATTTCATTTAAACTTTCTTTGTTAATAAATAACTACATAACATTTATATAAGTGTATAGATGATAAATTATAAAAGAATAAAAACTTCCATCTTAAAAACAATAAAAAATTACATTGTATCTAACATAAAAAAATGAAATTAATAATAAAGAAACCCTAATCCCCAAAATTACCCTCATCAATCAAAACACATATAAAACTCATTAAGGAGTTTTGGGGTTTTTATTATCATCCCTAATTTTTATGAAATTATAAATTTGCTAAGATAGTTGGCTTTCAGCAATAAAATTAACAAAAATTAATTCCTTAAAATTATTAGATATTTTGTAAAATTTTTATTGATCCTAACTTACTTTAGTATTTATAATATGATTATTTTATGAAAAGATTATTTAAAACTTATTATTTATCGCTTTTCAAACCAATACCTCATAATTTTGTATTTGCTATAAAAGGGCATCTTTAAATTTTAATTATAATTTTGCAACTAAAAAGATTAGCAAATTAGCATTTCCCAATTACTTTATAATACATAATTATTTAAACTAGGTATAATTAAGCATAAAGTATATTTTATTTTTTATTCCAATTACAAGTAGTCAAATATCAATAAAAAATGCTAAACTGTAAGAAATGAAATAAGAATTAAAAGTTTAAGTTATTAAATAAAGATGTGTCAGCAAATTTATTAATAATCCTACCGATAAAAATATATTGGCAAAATAACAGTCTTCCATCAGTTATCTTAATGCTTAAAAATAAAGAAGCTATATCTAATGAAGCATTGATTAATCTTAATATAAACACAGATATATTTAATCTAGTGATTATTAATAAAGTATGAGATAATTAATAGTTAAATTTTCCAAGAATAATCTTGAGATCATCCTTATTTCCTTAATTATTAAGTGTGAAAGAATTGAACTAATTTATTTCGAAATAAATTTTATTTAGAAAAAATATCTAAATAATTCATATACAATTATAACATAGCTGCAGGAATTAGCTTAAAAATATAGTGAAGTCTGTATTTATAATAACAAATTGGTAAAATAAGAAAGACAAATAAATTGAAGAATCATATTAATCTGTCTAGCAATTAATTCCTTTAACTTCCACTTAATTATAAAAAAATCTATTTCAATCACTTTCTTACTTTGTATTATTTTTCTTTAATCACCTTTTTCATCTTTATAGAAAGTCTGCTTAATGAAAGGTACATCTGCTTTAAATTTACTCAAGTGCGTTTTAAATAAAATCTTTCATTTAATTGACATAAAAACAGAAGGAAGGATTATTATATTCAAATACTTAGTCAGACTCATATTTTTTAGTTCATTCACGAACTTTATATTCACATGTGAAATTATTTATTGCAATAAAATCAATTTATTTCATATTACAAATATTTCTTCAAACTAGGATAGTTTTTCTCCAAAAGTATTTACAAAGAGGAATATCAATTAATACTTTTAAAATTTCAAAGTATCCTAATTTTTTTAGTAAATAATTCCTTTGTTTTTTATATTAGAACTAAATTAAATTAATCAGTAAGTGGCATGATATTTAGAATAGGTTGTAGTATCATTGTTTTCATCAAACTCAAATCAAATTTTATTCACCAATTTTATATATTTACTATAATAAATTGGTCTAAACCTATCATTGTAATTTTTATGTTTTAATTAAAAAAACAAGAAGTCCCTTTTTAATACTATAATAAAACATTCTCTATTTGTGTCCAATACTTGAACGATCAAATTTCTCAAATATTTTGGGATTATATTATTGTTTATATAAATTTATAAGATCATTTTAAAGGTACAGAATTACTTTTTTTCCATAAATTATAAATAACATTATTTTATTATTTCCATGAATTTTGAAATTTAAAATTATATAATATTTTGGTGGGGGAGTTTTCTGCACTGTGTTATAGTATAAAATCTCTTAGGAAAGATTTATGCACTTAAAAAATTTATTTTTTTAATTTAATCTATATACAACTGTCAACCAACGTCCTGACTTATTTTATTGATGTAATTATACTTTATTAATAAATCAATTAGTTTAGATCTTTATTAGCACATATTCTAAGGAATTTCTTGTTTTTAAATACCAGATCTTTTAAGATGTCTTAGAAATGCTAGACTGGAAATTATCCACTATCTATAGTCCTATGTATTAGTGTTGAATCAAGTGTTCTCAATTCTTATTAGTTATCTATGACTACTCTTCATTACATATGCTTAATGAATATAAAACAATCATCTGTAATTATTGTATGACCCTAACAACATATTATCCAAATATATTTATTAATGTTCTTTTATTTCTTTTATTATAATACACTTGATTGCTATTTTGATGAACTACTTAAATTATTTAACAAAACCTTCAAAATAGTTAATGGCTCACAAATATAATATATTTATTAATTTATGAAAAATTTATTATTTTAAATTAAACAAAGAGCAGAAATCTTCTCCTAATTATTTCAATTTTAAAAAAAAATTATAAAATTAGAATTATATAATTTTAATTTTTTTGCATATAAAATATAAATTTTAATTGACATATTTAAATGTCAAATATTAAATGGGTTTGACTTGGGACTATGGAGGCTTATAAGGATAATATACAAAAAATAATTATATATATATATATTTATGTATTTATAAAATATACAAGTTGATGTTTATTACTACTTTCGAGTTGTAGGAATATTTATTTTAAGCATGACATTTCCATAAAGTTTCACATTTTCAATTATTAATCTATCCTTCATGATATGTATTATAAAAATAATATTTTATGTAAATAATGATATTGATGCTTTTTTTATTATTTGGAAATTTTTATTACTTGAGTTGTCTTTTTTTAAAATCAAATTCTTATTAGAAAATAATTAAATTAAATTTATATTATATATTAAATACATTTGAAATGGAAAACTAGAGAAAGTAATAGAATATATCTGTTCCAACGAGACCCCCCTCCCAGACCTAAAACGAGACCCCCCCCCACCATAACTAGACCCCCCTCCCACCTCAACAACATCCCTATTCATATGAAAATTTTGATTCTCATGTCTATATCATTTTCCTTCATGACATCTTGATCTCATAATATTATTTATTGATAAAATATATCATTTTTTTAAAAAATATTTTTCCAACAAATCAAAGCTACTCTTTATTAATTTTCTTATTTAACAACTTTACTACGCCCGTCATCTTTTTTATTGAGATGCTCCCATAAGAAATTAATTAAAAGTATATTTCCATTAGACTCGATAATATAATAAAAATTTATGAGCCAACAAACTCATATAACTTTATATTTTTAAAAAAAATGTAGTCACTTTATTAATCTAAATTAGAAATATGATTGATTTTAATAATAAATTTTTTCCAATTTTCTATAATTATTACTAATAACATATTTATAGAAATTAATAGTTATGGAAAAATTCATTTGAAAGAATATTAAAATAGAACCTATTATAAACATATAATAAAAAGAAGTTTATAAAGGGACTGATTTAAATCTAATCAACTACTTTATTTATTTATAGATAGTTATTTTGAAAATAATAAAAAAATTTTAAATAGGTTCTATTTTAATATTCTTTCAAATGAATTTTTTCCATAACTATTAATTTCTATAAATATGTTATTAGTAATAATTATAGAAAATTGGAAAAAATTTATTATTAAAATCAATCATATTTCTAATTTAGATTAATAAAGTGACTACATTTTTTTTAAAAATATAAAGTTATATGAGTTTGTTGGCTCATAAATTTTTATTATATTATCGAGTCTAATGGAAATATACTTTTAATTAATTTCTTATGGGAGCATCTCAATAAAAAAGATGACGGGCGTAGTAAAGTTGTTAAATAAGAAAATTAATAAAGAGTAGCTTTGATTTGTTGGAAAAATATTTTTTAAAAAAGTGATATATTTTATCAATAAATAATATTATGAGATCAAGATGTCATGAAGGAAAATGATATAGACATGAGAATCAAAATTTTCATATGAATAGGGATGTTGTTGAGGTGGGAGGGGGGGTCTAGTTAGGGTGGGGAGGGGTCTAGTTTTAGGCCTGAGGAGGGGGGGTCTCGGTTGGAAACATATATCAAATTATAATTTATAATGGTAATAATCTAATAAGTTCATATCGGATATTTTGTCCAAACGGTTGGTCACCCGATCAATTTTGACAGGGAAAGGGGTTCGAAAGCCAGGGTTCGCTGATATTTTACCTGGTAAAAACCACAAATATGTCTGGATTCTGTTGTGTCTTAACTTGGTAAATACTCTTAAATACAGTACTCAGTTCTCTCTCGACTAGATAGTTATGATTTTTATTTCCAATTCTGTGTTACACAATTATGATTAATTTCAACATATTATAATGAATGAAATATCTTACAAAACAATCAATCATGTTAAGAGAGAGTGACTTAATAGACTATTCCATTTCATAAAAAAGAAAATATATTATAAATTGGATATAGAGGCTTAATTAAGTTAAAAACAAATTATGCAAAGACATAGATAAAAGGATATTAAATGTAAACATAGCTTTATCACCACGCATTAACCTAATATTATTCAACTCAACATAGAAGATAATTATTGAAAATTTAACATCCACAGTCAAAATTTCCAAAACTACTTAATAAGGTTTATTAGTGCTTTAATTGGTTTTGAAATTGTTAGGGGTTGGGGATATTAATAGGATTTAATGTGAAAATTAAAGTAAATGTATTCAATTTAATCACTCTAAATGCACTTTTGGATCGACTTGTAAAAATCTGAAGTTTATCTTACTTAATCACAACTCTATCTGTTCTATTGATATGTCAGAAATTGAGTTTGATTATATTATTATTGACTCTGCAATTTATTTCACTCTTTGAGAGACTCTGGTTTTTTGTCTATAAAGTACTTTATTCTTCGCTAAGCATCTTTCTCACACTTTGTAGAGTAGCATTCATTGCGAAGCATATCGCACTGTATTATTATTGCTGCTAAAGCTTACACATCCCACTAAAACTTAGCATCTCTTCAGTCTTCTCTTTCTGGATAGTACCCTTGAGTTCCTATTACAGTCCTAAGCCTTGATTCTTCCATTCTTTAGACTCTGTTGAAATCCATATATCCTACTCTTACTTGTGAAAAGTTTATCATTATATTTTTTGCTTCAAATCTCTGTGAGCAGACTCTAACTTGTGAAGCTCTATAATACCTTTTATCGTCTGAGTTGTTATTTATCCAAGCTACTTATGATTCCTTTGATCAGTAATGAAATCTCTTAAGGTCATTTCATAGAGTGGGAGTCTAAAAGCAACATGATCCTTGGCAAGGAGAACAGCATCTAACTTTATTAAGTAGCTACACTCTTTGAATTTTGCTTGAGTGAGTACTTGAAACTCATTTTTAAACTCCATCTAGTATTTATCATCACTTAAGAGATAGTTCAAGGGATACACCTTGTATGCATACTGATGATCATTGATAACTTTCTTATCAAAGGAGTCTTTTAATATAAGGTAGCTTTAAAGGGAAGTGTCTAGGTCAATTTAGGCAAGAACAGGAATCTTTTTATATTAAATTTTAATCATGATCTTTGTGATCTCGGATGCTAGTAGGTTGCGTGATTTCTTCACATATTCTGATTCACTAGCTTGTTCAAGCTCTACAAGTTTCGAAGATTCTTATGCTTTTCTTTTGTTTAGTAGCTTCAATTCATCTTCATGCTTTTCAATCTCTAAATCTTTCTTGTGAGCTTTTAAAAGATGCTTCCTTAAATCCCTTGTATGAACATACTGCTTATGGCACTCGAAGGAATCATACTTTCCGTCGATTTTATCGTGCTTTAAGTATCCAATTAGCTTGGCTTCTCTATGCTCTTTCATATGCCTATACCAACTAGATTTATGAGTGAAGTCTCTCTCACACTTCTCACAAAAGTATACTTCTACTTCTTCAGTTTTTATAGGCATTTCATTAATATGTTTCTCCTCCTCTCTGTCTCCCACAAACTTGTTTGCCAATTACTTTCTATTATTAATTTATATTTATAATTATTTTAGATTAGTGATAACATTAAGACGAGCATAAGATATTTCCCTATTAGCATGTTCTTAGAATAGTGACCTACATCGTTGAACTATCAAATAATATTTATCATAATAATAGCGGCACACAAAGCAAAAGGTGTATATTTAGCACAAAAGAATTGTTAAAAAAGATTTTAAGAGGAAATGGTGAGGGTAGGGACTCAGTTTGATGTGTAAGGGACCTCGGTGAAGAAGGAAGAAAAAGGGGTCCTAGACTAAGGGTGGAGAGTAGTAAGAAGGTGATGGTATTGCCAATGAAATAGACATAAGTTCAAATTAATAACTTAAATTTGATGTATAATTTTAAATAAAAAATTCAAATTAAAAATTGAAATAAATCAAAGAAGAATATTTATTTCTAACAATAAAATTATCAAGAAAGACATTAAGTAAACTTTTGAAGGGTTTTAACGATTTATATTGGGTTTAAATTTCAAAATTATTAAATTAAAACACTATAGATAATCATTAATATATAATGTATATTTGATTTATTGAATAATAAAAACTTATTATATAGAATTGCTATCAATCACAAATATTAAAAGTTTTTATTAATTTCATAAAACTAAATAACTTTAAGTTCAACTTTCAATAGTTTGACTAAATTTATTTTAATTTTACTAGATTTAAAAATATTTTATTTTTTACAATAATAAAGAATATCTTTGAAAATCTTTATTTACAATAATTATAATAAATTTTTCGTAAAAATTCCTCATTATTTAAATTATTTGATTAGTTATAAATAAATTTTTTAACTTTAAAATTTATACTTGATGCACCAAGTTTAGAATAATCCTTCTTATTAAGTTATTTTTAACTAGTTATTAATAATTTTTTAGTTTTAAATATAAATTTGAAGGAAATAATAAATTTTATCTTATATTTATTAATTTATTGTGAAATATTTGAAAATAAAAAAAACAAAAAACTTAAGATTCTTAAATTAAAGAGAGTTAAATTCTTAATTCATTTCAATTCAAACATACATTGAAGAAATTAAGAAAAGAAATTTATTTTTAATTTATAAAATGTAAAATTTTAGAGTAATTGCCCAGGAGTTTGCTGCTAAAATCTTTTTTCTCTTTCTTAAAAATACTGATCTTTTTTTCTTATAACAAATGAATATTTATAGGACTTAAAATCCAACCAAAGTTAAATTTATTCTTTTGATTTATCAATTATTTAGTGCTAAATGCTTAAAAGTTAAATAAATATCCCTTAAATGTTTATATGATTAGAGTTTATGAAATATCTATAGTTTTATGCAAATAAAATTCAAAAATAAAGTAAATTTTTTAGTTTAAAACTTTTATTTCTCAAATTAATATATTTGATTAATTTTTATATTATTTTAATTATAATACTAGAATAAAATTAATATCTTTATCTTTTATAATATTATTGCTTAATATTGCCATCCTTATTGAATAATTCAAATACTAAAAATAATTATTGTAATTGATAATGTAGAAATCATAATAATAGTAAAAGTTTTAATTTGTAAATAGATGAGAATGAACTTTTGAAAAAAATACTTTTACCTTTATATTTAGATAACAGGATTCTTAAACCAATTACCCATACAATAAATTAATAATTTAAGCAATGCCTTTTTTTAATAGAATCAATCATAATTAATAGTATTCACTCATAGAAAAAATTAACAAATGATATAAATAAGTAAAATATAAATTCCTTTATCTCAAAATAAATATCGGATGTAATATTATTATTTCTCAATTAATTTAAGAATGATAATATTTTTAATGCGTCAATTAAATCTAACAAATTAAAAAATATTATAAAATAAATAAACAGATAAAAAATCTTTACAAATTCAAAAATGAAACTAAGTTTGAATTATATGTAAATATTAGAGTCTGATTTCTTAACACTACACAATTTTATTGGCAAAATAAAGTTTAAATAATAGCAAATTTTTAAATTGATTCGAAATAATTAATTAATATATAGTACTTAATTTTTAATAAAATATAAAAATTATGATCAAAGACTAAACTATATTTAATTCAACATATTAATTCGAATTCGAAAATACATTAATAGATTAATTGAAATTGGAAGAAGTGATGATAATTTATTTTCTTTCGCTTTCAAGCCAAAAGAGGCTATGTTTTTACAAATAATATTACATCTTTGTATTTATGGGCATTATCTCTAAAAAATGACAAAATAAATATTTTAAGATTTCATTAAATAATAAACATCAAAATTACTAATTATGGCTTTTTATTTGAAATTATACAATATTGGAGAGTCTTAGAACAA
Source organism: Oxytricha trifallax (assembly GCA_000711775.1). Lineage (NCBI taxonomy): Eukaryota > Ciliophora > Spirotrichea > Sporadotrichida > Oxytrichidae > Oxytricha > Oxytricha trifallax. Next base: position 42,220 of record ARYC01003807.1, read on the forward strand.
AACAATTTATTTTACATATATTCAAAGAAAACATGATTAATACCAAAATCACTTATATTTTACTTTATATTAGAAATATAAGTGATTTTTTAATTAACTAGATTTGTGCTCTTATAAAAAGTTGTAAAATTATTTTAAATTATTCTAATTTTTTTGGTCTTTTTTAATTAAATCACTACTTTTATAATTGTTCAAATATAATGCGTTTTTTTATATACAAATGTTTTTTTTAATAAATGCAAAAAAAATTAAGTTTATATTTTACTAAAGTTTCAAATATTATTGCTAAAATAGAATTGAATCAGGAAATTGTGAAAATAAAATTAAAAATAAATAAATAATATAATTAGACCAATGGAAAAATGAGTAAACCCCAAATCCCCTCAATTTCAAAACCCCTGTGTTTTTGTTGCCATGTGTCATTTTTTTATTAGTAGTTGGTCAAAAAATTTAGGGGACTGGTCAAAATTATATATGTATTTGTAAAAATTGATACATCTCAAATTTAGGGGTCTGTATAATTAGGGAAGTTGGGAGATTTGCTAAATTAGCGATTTTAGAGACTTGCGTAGTTTAGAGCAAAATAGGGACTTTTTCATAAAAACCTCTCTCATTTACCGAAAAGGGGCTTGAAAGTAGAGTAACTCCATTAAAATTTGGAAGTTTTGCCAAAATATGGCATTCATGCATGATTGCGATAATATAAAGGCAAATGCAACTAAGTAGAATCGCTAAGGAAGTGGCCATTTTAAGAGAGCAAATGTGAAATAGAAGCAGTATTTTAGAATCGAGTGTTGTAAAGAGTGAATTAGGACATTTTTAAGTAAAATATAAATAGTGTTATTAATTATAATAATCTGCGATGAATTTAAAACTGACATGACAGGGGAAATTGTAAAGGGAAACAGGTTTTATACACTACTTCAGCTATGAAACAAACATCATCACACAAAACCGAACCGAAGAGTGTGAATCCACTTCTTGATACTGAATGCCCACATCCCCTGGATGTCTTCTTTTCTTAAATTCTGAACGATTTCAGCAACCCTCTTCACCAATTGCTGCCTAAAAGTGTAAAGCCCATTTAAACTTACTTGTTCTGAATAGTGTCCATCTTCATCTCCTTCTTTGTAAAGGAGAATAACTGCTCAATTGGATTGAGCCAAGGCGAGTATTCGGCGTTGAAGAGCACATTCACTTTGAACTTTCTGGCTGTGGCTAACATCTCTGAATATTTATGAATGACTGCGTTGTCCATCAGCAGGACCACTTTCTTCGAGTGTAGTTCTTTGTCAGTTCTTACACTGCGTAAGGTATGGTAGATAAAGTTTTCAAAGAGAACTGAGTCAAAAGCTCCTTCTATCACTTGACTGGAGATAATTTTATCCTAGGAAATCGCAGCAATATAAGACATTGAGAATTGCTATCTCTTAGCTGAGCTTTTCTTAATTGACAACTCTCTCACTTTCATCCCATAGTGTCCCAGGTTCTGCTTCATCTCACTCTAGTATTCCTTAATGCTTTTCAAGTGAGGGTCTATAAATAGCTGGGGCCAAAGCTTTTAGTAAGAGCCCCTTTCACTCTGCAAGTTTCCCTGCTCTGACCCAGGGTTCGATGAGTCTTTTTGGAAGCTACTTGAGAGTTTTAATTTCCTAGGAGTGACCGCAAACCGACTTTCCAACTTGGTTTCGGCACCTAGGTCAATAGACTTCTTCCTCGAAGATTCCAGTTTTAGTTTTGATATTTTATCGAGAATAGGAGTTAAACCACTCGTCACTTTTGAAGCTGAATTTTCTTCAGACACCACTGATTTCACTGAACTATTTATGCGGAAACTATGAAAAGTTTTAGTCAAGCTGAATTTCTAGTTGGAGGTCTCAAGGACCTCTAATATCGGGGAGAGGTCCTTTGTAAATGCAAGCCGAGTTTTTATTGAAGGGGTCTGAATTTGCTTTTTTTATGGTTTCAGTTATGGATTTCCCTAAAAGTATTATGCATTAATAATTACCTTAGTATTTTCAATGGTTTTCTAACTATAATTACTGGTTTTCGATGACTACTTTGACCCCCTTAGAACTTTCGCTCCATGAATTTAGATTGGAGTGCTGACAATATTCTTTGGTGTCTAGGATATTTCTTAAACCCCTATCTTACCTTAGGTCCTATAAAGCTTTTAATTGCAAAATTGCTAATTGCTTACGAAATTGACTTAGCCATACCGAATTTTCCACTTTTAATATTTCCAACATTTTAATTACAATTTTAAGAAAACCCTAAGTCAAATGAATTTGAAACCTTCTCTAATTATTCCCCAACATTTTCGATTTTTTCCAGGTGTAAGCTCTCTGAGAATTTTGAAGATGAAGAATCAGAACTTTGATCCATTTTGAGGAGCATTTTCCCATACAAAAGTTTGTCATCGCTAGCGAGGATCATGCTATCATTTTGCAACCTTTTTTTATCGCTTCTGTAATTTTGCAGAATCTCGATGCATATCTTTAATGTTGAAGCTCCATTACTTTGAGGGCATCGAGTCCGATCGTAAGTTGCTCTCATCAACTGAAATGATAACTGCATCCTCATATAAGAACTGAGCCAACAACCTGCTAATCCAGAGCCTCTTCTCATTGAAGTTCGAGTCTCTATACTTTGTATTAGCAGCCTGAGTTTTCCCATATCTTAGATGGAACTTATCTCACAGAATCTTTTGAAGAGTGGTAACGCAAGGCACCTTAAGTACGCTTACACTCTGGCTTTGTTTGAGCCAGGTTTAATAAATAATTATGAAGCTTCTATCCTGTAACTTCGTAAATTCCGTTCTGTTCTAGGTAGGCCTGTATAGAATCAAGCAAGAGCTAGTTCCCACAAACCCCTTTTCTACCCACTTTCTTTTGTGATTCAGGATCAAGAATCTTATGCTTGACCTCGTACTTAAACTTTTCGATAGTCTTATATACAACATCCACATCCATCCTCAATTTCTTAGCCACTTGATGAGGCTTTAATTGTTCGTTATAGTATAGATTAATAACCTCTAATTTCTTACATGCGAGCTTAGCTTCTCTTTTCTTCAAAAAAGGATTGCTAATTAACTTCGAGGATTTGCCTTTTTATTTTATTGTCTCGTTGAGTGCATCTATTAAATTTTGACTGCCTCTAAGAGCTCCTCGTTACTCATCAACTTTACATCCTCCTGTAATATTATAGCTTGTGTCGCTTCCTTAATTATTCATAACTGGTTTATTCCTGATTCTGGCAAGTCAAAAACTTTGAAGGTAAGCTTCAAGGAATTTGCAAAGCTCATCATCATTTTATATGTAACAAACATCAACATTACTGGCTAAATATTCTTGAATTTTTTCTTAAGGAAGTTTTATAATTGCTCCACCTGCAAGCTTCTAGATTTGTACAGGGACTTCACCACTGTTTAGCAGTTATCCAGAATTGTATGTGAAACTTTGTTGACTAAATAACGTTTGGGAAAAATTTACCAAGCACGACAGGAGTCCATTTAACAATAGATTTCTCTTAAGCCTTAACTTTGCTTGGCTTGATTTCAGTCAGGGTATTAGTGATGAGAAACTCGTCGCTCAATATTGAATTCTGTGAGCAAGAAACTCCTGAATAAGACGCATCCTTAGACTCTTCTTAAGTGTGCTATTATATTTGCTGCCTAGGGGTATTAGTTCTTTAGTCCCTCATTTATTATTAGCTTTTATCTTTATAGCTAAGCTTAATCAAAATTATTTAATTAAAATTATTAAGGATATTTGGATACATTGTTTATAATTCTATTAAAAAGAAACAATGACACATCACTCTCTCATTGGAAATGTAAAATTCAAACTCATACCGACAGATATTGATAAGATTATCTATGCTTACAAGGAAGGAGACTCTGCTCTTGAAATTGCATAGCTCTTACACTCTCTAATACTAGAGTCATAAAGAGCCCCTTTGTACTTTTTCAGGGACAGTATTTGAGTTCTTATGTTCTCATGACACTGAAGGGATCAAGTTGTTCATCTGTTATCTTGATAGCCTTATAAAAAACAAACCCTAGTTGAGAAGCCGTACTTTCAACTCTTTGTGAAGATTGTCTATGCGATTTTCTTAAATAAGCTCTAGAACCCCTTATTAAATACAACTCCGACAAAGTAGTTTACACTTGTTTAGCTGGACCCTGTAATTTTCTAAGATATGGTCGACAGTAAATCCTTAGATGGAGTCCAATTTGAATTGATTCAAGCTATACAAAACAAGGAAATTACTTAGAGGCATACCCGACTTTAGAATCTTAAGTATACAAAATATAGGAAAGGAGAAAAATTTGACATACCCCAATCAGATAGACAAAGCGTTTGCTCTGCTGACTTAGAACTCCTTACCCACACTGTTAAAGCCCAAGATGTTTAAAATTGTAAGCTCATAAAAATAGAAGAAGTTTCCAGTTTCGATGACTTGATTAAAGATTAAGAAGTTGACAATCCAGATCCAGAATATATAAATATATCTTTCGAAGATGATTTAGACGAAGATATTGGAGATGGTAACTAAATCTCTAATTAGGATGATTATATTCAAAGTTTGCAATTTAAAAAACTCTTGATTAACAGTGATATTTTTCAGTAAAAAGTAAATAAAGACCAAAAGTCCTAATTGATTTTGAGTTAGATGAAAAATAATAACAATTCAAATATCAACCCTCTTTTCTCGTAAGAAGATGATAAAGATCATCTTGAAGAACTGGAGAACAACTTAGACCTCAATACGTTCAATTAAACTGTGAGAGGCATTTCAGATTACCAATATTCGCAGTAGCGATTACCAAATCAAGAAGGACAGATGATTTAATTATACCAAGAAACTCAAATGTCAGATTACCAAAGTAAAATTGAAACTTTATAAACTAAGCCACGCACTTGGGAAGAATAATAGATTTTAATAAAAGACTTATTACACAGCTTATTAGAAATTTTCAAGACAAGCCCTTACTGTAATTACTGGTTTTACTAAGCCACTTATAAAACACCAGGTTAAGATTCTTTGATGAGTTGAAAGTTCTTACTTCTAACATAGAAGAACTGAAGGAACAAAGAGAAATCATGCAAGAAAATGGGAAAAGTAAATCGAAAATTTCGAGATAAGTGAACAATCAGAGCAAAGAAAAATTATCATATGAACAGCTGCGACTGAAGAAAACTTCAGGCATGATAACTCCAAATAAATACCACGAAATTAAAGAAAATAAAGAGCTAATTGAATAACAAAAGCAACCACAGAAACCATCAAAGCCCACAGCCTTTACCAAGGATTTCAAACACGGTTCTGAGACTAAAAATTATGGAAGAGTGGAAGATAATAAGGAGAAGAAGTCACTCTCCCGCTTATACGTATAGCCACTATTGAATGAGAATAGTGAGGAAGATACAATACTCCATCGCTTTCACATAATTGATTTCCTTTCCAAGTTTCACAGATAGCGAAATAGTTCATATTAAGAGCACTCTTGGCTATGCTGTCAAACTCTATAAATACATTGAAAACGACTGCGACTCATATAAGAAAGCTATGTTCACAGGATCACCTTTTTTCAATGCAATAGACATCGCCTTATGCATACCTCCTTTAGGTATCAAGTTTCTCCAGGATCAAATAAAACCAAATTCTTTCAGAATAGAAATTACAAGCAGGCCTTCAACACAGATTATTATTTCAAGCCAGAAATCTGCAATTAACCCGAAAACTACTCATACGCTAACGAACTTCTCGGGCTGCTTAATATACTATGTGATGGTCCAGTCTACAATGATTTGAGAGCCACCTTTATGATGCTGGCTGCATTTCTTCTGAGCCTGAATAAATAACAAGTGACCACTTTCTGAACCCTTTTAATTTCCCTTTAAGATAAGTGCTCCATGCTCTGATTTTCAATTATAAGTTGCAGCCTTTTAAAGTCACAATATTTCATGAGGTAGATTATACAAAAAACAACTTGTCACACCTTTCCATCGATATTTGAACTTAGCCATAAGAATCTAGACACTCTAAGTGAACGCGTCTATGGAGAGGGCTCTGTGGTTATCGAGGTTGTTTATTTTAATGATAATAATCCAATCCCTCGGTCTGAGTTTGTGGTGTTAAGGGAGGACGAAGACTACCTTTTTGTTGCCATGTCAATGAAGAGAGGGATCATTAAAATACCCTAACTTTTCACCAATCAAAAAGGCAAAGAACAGGAATATGTTATTAACTTGATCGATGAAATCCTAAATGATGAGGCTTTTTAAATTGGGC
>ARYC01003808.1:0-21089 GCA_000711775.1 Oxytricha trifallax
GGTATATATACCACAGGACACTTGGATTTTGAATAAGTAATATAGTCTAGAAGAGTTTAAATAAAACTAAAAAATGGAGAAAAAAATTATAAAAAACTAATGTAATTTAATTATAAAAACGAGACTCATTTTATGTGTTTTCGACTCTATATAGTAATTTTTAGTATCTGAAAATAACTTTTTCGTGTTCTCTGACCCTAATTTGACCCTGAGTATATACGACAACTTATTTAAACTATAAAAAAATATCTTTGGTTCAGATATGGCCCCCCCCCCCTTATGATTGATAAAAGCAGACTATTAAGGCATACTTTATTAGGGTTTTATAGGGTTTATGTAGGGGTTTTATGTTTAAATATTAGTAATTTAAGTGAGTATATGCGAGGTTTGGGGTCAGTTTATGACTGCGAGTATATAGATTTATTGTTTAAGTTGCGTTATGGATGTGATGAATATAGTGAATAACTCTAGCCTGTTCTGAATTATACATCTATTGCAAGACTGCTCCATAAATCTCCTGCAACTGTGAGGTCTCATTGTCTATTTGCATTGAATTTAAAGAGACAGTAGCTAAATTCTAAGCCTAAAAGACCTCTAAAATTTTAGCAGCATCATATCGATTATCTAATTAATGATAAGACTCTTAAATACTGGGCTCACTTCTCTCTGGCCTAAAGAGCTGTGATGTTTCATCGCCAATTTCCTGAGCTTCACATCTCTGCTTATTCTATAGCGAACATATATAAAAAGAACCGAATATCTTACAAGACAGTCAATAGCATTAAGAGAGTGATTGACTTTAATGTTCCATTTTATAAGACTAATTTAAATTATATATTTGATTAAATGCAGGGGTCTTAAGAGCATAATATAAAGTTTATACACGCTGATGAAGCTGTATTTACATTCAATACCTTTATATCAAGGTCTTGGTACAAGAGGTATAGTAATATAGAAGTTTATGACCAAAAAGTTAAGGTGTAGACTCATGCTATTCTTGGTGGAATAAGTGAAGATAGTGGCCTTGAGACTTGTGTTATTCACCCTCGCTCTATTAAGACTGAATAATATATTAAGTTCTTACAATAACTCAGAGACAAATACGCTGACTAAGAGATTATTCTATTCGTTGATAACCTATCTGTCCATAAAACTAAAGACTCAAGGAAGGAATATGAAAGGCTAAACATAACACCTGTATTTAATGTTCCTTACAGCCCTTAGTTTAATGGAATTGAATTATACTGGGGGTTATTGAAAGGCCACTACAAGAAACTTCTACTCTATCACTTAATGCACGACTTGAAAATAGATACAGTCGATTTTATAAAGAGTGCTGCTAAAAGAGTCAGCGATGATAAAGCTAAAGTATGCGCAAGAGAAGGGAGATTTTGTGTTTATAAATAAGTATTAGATTTAAATGAATGAAAAAGTTCACATATTAAATTTGCCCGTAAAGGGATTTGGCTTCTCTTTCTTTTCTTCTTCTTAAGGCTTGCTTGGGCTTATGTTTCTTCTTTTAGTGCGAGCTCCTGCATCTATGTTCATCTCTTCTGGCTTTTATAATTCTTTGAAGAGCCTCTTACTCAATTCATGTTTTTCTTGAAACTTTCTCTCTCTGTTTAATTTGCTGCGCTCTTTCATCAAGTATATAGCAGTACCAGGTTTTTCTATAAAGTTAGAAGACTAAGCTTACTTGAGATGAAGGATGCTTTTAAAGTTCCTACAGCCAGGTATCACTTATCCTAATACCTTGCTTCTCTTTTTCTTCAGGAGAGATGCTGTAGCGTTTCTTATGAGCTTCTTAAATAACTTCATTTAAGTACTCAGGTTTCAGAGTTGCAAGAGCACCAAAGAAGAATCTTCTCTCTGGCAACTTATTAGAGAGCTGTAGCTTTGATGGAGGTAGAGAGCTACGTCCGGATCACTCATAGCATCGTCATATAGGTTTGTCACTGATATTTCAGGGTAGTTAGGTACCTTTATCATCCTAATTTCATTAGACTTAAGAGCTTTTTTCTCTTCACTCAGTAAGGCTTTTAAGAATGAGATTTTAGTTCCTTCCTGGGTTGGCAAGAACAATCCAACTATAATGGATTTATTAATCTTACTTAAGAACTTACCTTGCTATACCAAATATCTATAAAGGTCCTCTTTATTTCGAAATTTTCCTATCAAATCTTGAGATTTAATTATTTTCATTGCATCATTCATAGACTCCATCTTGCTTCCTCTTTCTAGAAATGTTAATGAAATTTAAAATTATGGATATCCATTCTAAGTTTATTAAAATCTTACTACTAAATAGGGAGGACCTACTGGAGGTCAACCTTGAAAAGATATACGGAGAAGCATTGAAAAACTTTCTCCAAGTTTCACAGATTGATTTCCATTTTTATACAACTTTCTCCATTAAATTGCTCCTAATAATGTTTAATTATTTTAGGAGGTCCTCCAAATTAAGTTCAAACTTTATTAGAAGTTAAATTATAAGGTTAAAACTTAATTAGGAGCATATTAAATTTAAAAATGTTTAATAATTTTACCTCCAAATTAAGATCAAACTAGATTTGGAGGACCTCCTAGAGAAACAAAACTTCATTAGGAGTATTTTAATTTACTAAAATGTTTAAAATTCTCATAAAATATGTCAACCTAGAGTCTTTTATGGTTAGTTAATTTTCTTACCTCTCAGCAAAGAATCTACCAGAGTGTCTTATACTCGACTACTATAGTTTATCAAGGTATATTATATCATTATTATAATAAAATATATCAGCAAACTAAAATGAGCGCTAACCTGTTAAGAAGAGCGGCATTACTTGGATCAAGTCAATAAAAGTTATCATTCCAGCAACCAAGAAAAGTAGAGACCAGAGACGCTTGTACTCAATGGGAGCTACTTATGACAACTTTGACAAGTCTAGCTTTGAGATTTAAATATAAGTTAAGCAGGAGGTTATCATAGAAGCTGTGTAAATTGAGGAGGAGGTTAAACAATCCTCTATAGAGCATTAATAAATACCAGCCAAAGTTGACTATTAATACAAAGAATGCAATAAAGTTTTCTCTTACAAGCAACTTATAAGAGACACTTGAGAGATATACACAACGATATGCCAAGGTTATATCTCAAGCATTAAAAGAAAGATGGAAGTATGTCTGTGAGTTCTGTGAGAAGCCATATTCTCATACTAGAGACCTCAAAGTGCACTTAAAGAATAAGCACAATTAAAGTTTTGTCTTTATTTCATGAACCTACAGGGAATAGATTCCTCTAAAAGAGAAGATCAAGAAACCCAGCTCTTAGAGTTGAAGTCTAGAAGTAAGTTAAAATGAAGAAAGCAGTCAAGAACTTTCCAGTCTCTGAGATCAATAAAATCATGGTTAAAATAGAGGCAATGAAGATTCCTATATTAAAAATCATTGACTTAGATTCTTGCCTAGAAAGCTATCTCACTCTTGAAGATAAAATAGAGAAGAGAGTCATTACTGATGACTAATATGCTTATAAGATATATCCTTTCAATTACTTCCTTGCTGATGACAAGTTCCAAATGGAATTTGCTAATGAGTATTATGCTCTTTAAAAGGCAAAGTTAAATGAGTGCAGGCATATCATCTAGCTTGATGCTATTTTACTTGGTAAAGATCATGTAGCCTTCAGGCTTCCTTTAGTAGAAATGACTTACAGAGAATTCTTATCTGACAATAGATGTCAGAGATAAATTAGCTAGATAGTATAGCAGATAGTTGAAGGGATTGAAGAGCTTCACAAGCTAGGTTATGTTCATAGAGACTTAAAGCCAGAGAATATCATGATGAACTTTCAGCCTCTTAGAGTTTATATTATTGACTTCAACAGAGCTCAAAGAGTGCAAGCCTCTGCATAAGGAAATGTATACGGCACTCCTGGATATTTCCCAGAGAGAGGATTGGAGAGATGGAGACACTTAATGGGATATCTGGGCTCTAGCAGTAATAATAATAGAGAGCGACATGGCAAGAAACGATTACTTTAGCTGCAGGGGTGAGAGAGATTCTAAGCAGAGAATCAAACAATATCTAGATAAAAATAAAATAAATTGAGGTCTCAGAGAACTTGCATACTCAACTATTATCAAGCCAAACTAAGAGAATTAACAAACTATAGAACAATCAAACATCAACTTAGAAAGATAAAATTCAGAGAACTGCCACATGACTCAAAGCTTATGTTTGTGTGAAATATTTTAAAAACTCGCTTGTTATACTCACTAAAAATACTAATATTTAAACATTAAACCCCTTCATAAACCCTATTTAAACCCAAATAAAGTATGCATTAATAGTCTACTTTTGTCAATCAAAAACTCAATCAAACTACTAAAAGGGTTTTGGGGTTTTGAATACATGATTGAAATAGATAAACTTAAATTTGAATTTCATTATTTCGATATGCTTAAAGATGGAGTCAATTAATGAATGATGCAATGAAAAGTGTGCAAGCACAATAAATATTAAATTGATTTAGAAGCAAGAAGGATTTGCATAGCTACCTCGGCCAAAAAGGTAAGGAACTTATAGTTACTAATATTGATAATGTTTTTGGTTAGCTTCAATCAATGATGGAAAGCACTGAAATTTAATTTGTGGGGCAAAACTCTGCGAAGAGAAGAAAGCATTTAAAACTTAAGATTTAAAGTTTGCAGAGATTGCAACTATCCAGAAACGTAGTTACTTATTTATTCAATGATGCAATGAATGACCCAGAGTAGAGCAGTACCAGCATACTACGATGCAGTTGTCAAATTAACTACCGAAAAAAACTAATTATTGGGCAGATATACAACAATCAAAGGAGTTTAATTGAAAAATACTATTCAAAAATCTCATAAAAAGAGGCATATCATTTACCCAGAAGACAATGGCAAACAAGGAATTAAGATTAATGAGAGCTGGCTGGTTGTCTGAATTGCAGAAGCACTCTTTTATATCAAGTAAAATTTGAAGAATAACTCTCGTTCAAAAACTGGAACTGACAACTATTGATAAAGGAATATAAGCAAACTTCACAGAGAGCGAAAGTTACAGACAAAGTATGAAGTTAGAGAAAGTTTTTGTTTAAATACTTTACTTTAAATTTAAAAAATAAAAAATGATTGATCAAAGATCAAGATGAAAAGAAATCCAAGTGGATGGAGGCAATCCTACAAAACATTTATAAATGTGATTTTTCTAAATTATAAATCTTTAATCTAGAACTTATTAAGTAGAGTTATCCCTACTTTGCACATTTTTTAGCAAAATAATTATATTCTATCTTGGCTAAACTGTAAATAAAGTCTACTGTATCTATAGGTATATCATAAATACATCAAATGATATAGCAATAATTCTTGTCTTGAGCTTTTAGTATACCCCAGTAGAATATAATTCCAATAAAAAGAGGGCGTTGAGGTATTTTGAACACTGGCGTTATTCTAAGTTGTTCATAACTCTTCCTGGTTTCCTCGGTCTTATGAACAGAAAGATTATCAACTAATAGAATAATCTCTTATTCAAGTACTTCTCTCTCCGCTGTTTAAAGAACTTAACAAGCTGCTTTGTCTTAATTGAGCGAGGATGAATAACATATATTTCAAAACTTACTTCCTCGCAAATGCCTTCAAGAATTGCAATTGTCTATACCTTAAATTACTAGTAATATATTTCTATATTCTTATTTAAAAGTTAATAGGAAATTGATAAATTTTTTGAATTGAGTTAATTCTAAAATATTATGAATATTTGGTTTTTTTTCATTTTTACAATAGGTATATAAATAGAGATATATTTATATATACATAGAGAATCTTCACAAAACAGATATCAACCAAATTTCTAGGGTTAGTATTTTAAAAAAATGTATAACATTAATCAAACTAAAAATTTATTCCTAACTGCATCTCTAAAGCCAAGAAATTGAAGACTCTTACTCATACCCTTTGGAAGACCTAAAGATAATGACCTCGCCGTTGGTGGAGCTTTCGCTCTTCGTGCTGCACCCTAAGGTAGAGATTGATCAGTACCAAGAGTCACTATGAGGTTGCAGTGGCTGGCGCTCTAGTTTAAATGCTTGCTTAAGAGCATCTGCCATGAAGATATAATGTAAAGAGCATCTTCAGTTTGTTGTCGACCTTCTGTGACCCCACACCATCCACTGTCATCGGGACGTCATCCAGCAGACCCTAGACTCTCACCTTGGCATTGCGTAGAGGACGCCCAGCAAGAAGGGTGAAGAGCCCATAAAAGGCTATAAAGTTAAGGATGAAGTCAAATACTAATTACTCACTACTTTGGGGGCGCCCAAGGCAAGAGGTGGGCCCTATCTAGTATATGGTAAACAACAAATGACAACTATTGACGATTGGCCGACACATGTTCACGTCTTTACAATTAGAATTTACCAAGACTGATCAATCACCCTCAGTAGTATCCTTTAACGGATGAGCTGATCTTATAGTATGATGCTCACTGATTGAAGAATCATCGGCGTATCTAACAGTTAACATTAAGCATGCTATCAAATTCCTCTAAACTTAATGGGAATCCGCCTAGAGCATCTCACCGCACAAATGGGGAAAGAACTGATTACTAGAGGAATGGGAGAAGCATTAAGGAATCCGGAAGCATATTACTTGGGAAATCATCATCATCTTTCAATTTTCCAAGAAATAGGTCTCAAAACGCTCGCTTAATGCCATAGGATGGTCTCGGAAAATAAAGATGCTCACTTATCTCGGCCCTCCTAACACTTGTCTATTTCCTTAGAATATAACATGGAGAATGTAATAATGCCATTGTATTTCCCCCCTCTCGAAGAGCTTCGTGATATCGTTTGAAATAAGGGTTAATAAAAATGCCGAGATGCTAACACTCTAGCTGATCAATATGTCAAAAGGAAGAGGTAAAACTTGTTAATAGGGGTGTTATTGATGATGAAGAGCAAGAGAAAAAACTGTGCCGATGATAACTACAGAGGAGGATGCAGGGTTAACAGCTGATGTTGCAAAGATGGCTGAAAAAAGATGGCTTCAAAGGACAAGACAAAGATGGCAGATGCCTTCAATTTAGCCACATAGAGATAGATCAGAAAGTCACAAAACGTCGACAATGAAGAAGAGGTTTTAAATCTCTCAGAGCTAATCCACAATAAATTTTGTAGAAGAACCATCAAGATGGAAGATTTTAGCCCACACTGGATTGATAAACATACCTATCAGCACTTCAGAAACAACACAATGAATAAGATGATGTTTGAGTTGATCAATCACAGCATTTTAAAATTAAAGCATGAAAGTAAAACTATGTCATTTTAGAATTATTCAGGGATTGTTTTTGTAGCAATCCTTCTAATTATAATGAATTAATCTATTATTTTAAATTTAATTTTTATTCATCCTATTTTCTACATACTTTACTTCTATATTAAAACTTTTAGATTAATTGTTTTAGGTAACAAAGCCTTGTCAGCATGTATTTTAATTATTCTATTGAAATTTAGAAGAGTAAAATAAATCATTCTCTTGGTACAATTCAAACCTTTGTAATTTATACCATTTCGTTTATATCAGGGAACAAATCTATATTAGCTAATTATTCAGAGAGAAGTGAAGTCAATATCTTATTTTTTTATGATAAGATCATTAATATGGTGATCTAGAAACTTCTCTTACTTTTAGACTTCGAATTTAACTATTATTGCTTTAATTACACTGATTAAAAGCACAAAACTAAGAGTAGATATCTACGCTTTAAGAGAAATGCAATAGACTTAAAGATATTCAGTATTGGTTGGATATAAATCACTTTTATATTGCATTCATAGGGTATTATAAACACTTAATCTATGTGCTTTTCATCATATTATACCCAAACTCTTGTTATTTTGCAAAATACTATGTTCTAATCATACCTCTAACAAATTCAAAACAATTCAAAGCTCTCATAAATCTCATTTAGGGGTTTGGGTATTGATTCTATAATTATTTAATATATTAAATATTGAATTATCAAAACAAATCTTTCTTTTAACAAGTTCAGTTAGTAATAAAGTTTATTAATAATTTTACATTTTAATTTAAATATTATAAAAATTAAACTATCAAAAAATTTAAGATTTAATTTTTTTATTTCTTAAACTTTTAATAATTTATATCATATTATTTAAGCTTATTAAATTAAAATTATTATCATAATGAAAAATTTATTTGAAAAGATATGTAATTTAATTTCCAAATAAGATAAATTATCATTCAATTTTTTTTAGCAATTAAATCATTTGTTTTTATGTATATTTTAAGATTATTAAATGGATAACAACTATTTTATAAATATTATAGTTTTATTGACATTAAAGACATTGAAATATTTAATCTATTATTCTAATAATAGTCCTGTTTCTTCAAACCATAATAAAAGGATTCGAAATAACTTTTCAAAATAAAATAAAATCATTACAATTATAAAATTTGTTGATCTTTAAAAGATTTAAAAAAAATAATTTCAAGTTTTTATATTGAAATGTGATATTTATGTATAATAATCATGCTTATAATAGTAAAGAATAACCAAAAATCAAATCTCATAAAAATTTCCTATATTATTTGATCTTTTTCTTTTTATATTTGTTTAAAAAATTAAACTTTTATTATCAATCAAATCTTAAAAACAATAAATAAAAACAGAGTTAGTTTTTAATTGTATAATATATCATTTGATAATTAAATGTGATTTAGCATTTTTTAAAAGATTTAATAAATAAAAAAAGTATGATAAAATTAAAAAATATTTGAGTTTTTTATTACGTTTTCTGAGTTAATTATCTTTATCATTGATATCACGATTTTCCTAAATTAAGTCATCGAGCTAATTTAAATTATATGTTTAATTGTATGATAATTATTAATTTTATAGAATAAATATTAAATAATGCTAATTTTTTAAACAACTGATAGAATCTGTAAGCTGCTAATTTTCTTGTACAAGACTATTATTCTTTTGTTTTAACGTTTCATTCTACTTTTACAGATCCTTAATTTGTTTATCTTTTAGAGAAGTTATTTTATAAAAATTCATTATATTGGAAAACAAATAAGAATACAAACTCAATTAATTTATTTAAATATATTGATATTCAATAATATATGATTATTTGTATAATAATCTATAAATGATCAAGAGTATGTAAATTTGAAAAACTATTGTCTAAAATAAATTATTATTTTTCTTCCAAATATCTTTAAAATGAAATTACATTTTTTAAAAATTTTAATTTGATTTCTATAGATACATAATGCAATTAAAAAATGATATTAATTAGATACAAAATTCCCTCATTGTGATAAAACTGTGGTTAAAAATTATTCTTAATTAGATGCTAATACATTAATTGACAAATATTACTACTTCTAGGAATTTGGCATTAAGAATAAAACAGAATTTTAGAATAGCATGAAATAATTGTAAAATAGTAATGAAAATTAAAATTAATATAATTTATAATCATATATCTATGCTTCATCTTATAATACAATCGATAATTTACTATAATTATTGTGATTATTAATAATCTCAAAGAAAAATTCGTCTTTTCATAATTTAAAATAAACAAAACTTGCAATCTTATTTAATATAGATTTCTAATTTATAGACAATCAAAACCCCAAAACCACTAAATGAGATTTATAAGTGATTTGATATATAGGGAATTTGTTTGGGGATAGTATAAATTAAATTCTGGACCAAATAACAAGCATTTGGGTATAAAATGATGAAGAGCACAGAAATTTAGTGTATAAACTATGCTACAAATCTGATATACACAGTGATTAAAATCACACCAGTACTTATATAAAAGCTAATTGTAATGCTGTTAAATGTTGTCTGTCAACTATTTATTTTCTCTGCTTTTCAGCTGTGTATTCATGCAATAATAGTTAAATTCTAAAACTAAAAAGAAGTCATAATTTTTTGATCGCCATTTTAACTTTCTCATCTACAAAAAAAACAATTAGATATTGAGCTCACTTCTCTCTTGACCAAAAGGCTACTGTACTTTATCATCAGTTCCTTGAGTATGGGAATTCTGCTAAATCTATAGCCAATATTTTTAAATGGAATGGTATCACTTACAATGGAATGAATTGTAAAAGAGAGGGATTTATTTACTCTGTCAATTAACAATAACAAAATATAGAATCTATGCAAACGAGGATGTTTTTTGCTTATTCACTTTCAAATAAGAATATAGAAATATATTACTAGTAATTTAAGGTATAGACAATTGCAATTCTTGAAGGCATTTGCGAGGAAGTAAGTTTTGAAATATATGTTATTCATCCTCGCTCAATTAAGACAAAGCAGCTTGTTAAGTTCTTTAAACAGCGGAGAGAGAAGTACTTGAATAAGAGATTATTCTATTAGTTGATAATCTTTCTGTTCATAAGACCGTAAAGGAAACCAGAAGAAAGAGCTCATGAACAACTTAGAATAACGCCAGTGTTCAAAATACCTCAACGCCCTCTTTTTATTGGAATTATATTCTACTGGGGTATACTAAAAGCTCAAGACAAGAATTATTGCTATATCATTTGATGTATTTATGATATACCTATAGATACAGTAGACTTTATTTACAGTTTAGCCAAGATAGAATATAATTATTTTGCTAAAAAATGTGCAAAGTAGGGATAACTCTACTTAATAAGTTCTAGATTAAAGATTTATAATTTAGAAAAATCACATTTATAAATGTTTTGTAGGATTGCTTCCATCCACTTAGATTTCTTTTCATCTTGATCTTTGATCAATCATTTTTTATCTTTTAAATTTGAAGTAAAGAATTTAAACAAAAATTCTCTCTAACTTCATACTTTGTCTGTAACTTTCGCTCTCTGTGAAGTTTGCTTATATTCCTTTATCAATAGTTGTCAGTTCCAGATTTTTAACCAGAGTTATTCTTCAAATTTTACTTGATATAAAAGAGTGCTTCTGCAATTCAGACAACCAGCCAGCTCTCATTAATCTTAATTCCTTGTTTGCCATTGTCTTCTGGGTAAATGATATGCCTCTTTTTATGAGATTTTTGAATAGTATTTTTCAATTAAACTCCTTTGATTGTTGTATATCTGCCCAATAATTAGTTTGTTTCGGTAGTTAATTTGACAACTGCTTCGTAGTATGCTGGTACTGCTCTACTCTGGGTCATTCATTGCATCATTGAATAAATAAGTAACTACGTTTCTGGATAGTTTGGAATCTCTGCAATCTTTATATCTCAACTTTTAAATGCTTTCTTTTCTTCGCAGAGTTTTGCCCCACAAATTTAATTTCAGTGGTTCCATCTATGACTGAAGCTAACCAAAAACATTATCAATATTAGTAACTATAAGTTTTACCTTTTTGCACGAGGTAGCTATGCAAATCCTTCTTGCTTCTAAATCATTTAATAATTTATTGTGCTTGCATACTTTTCATTGCATCATTCATTAATTGACTCCATCTTTATACATATCGAAAAAATGAAATTCAAATTTAAGTTTATCTATTTCAATCATGTATTACGGTAAAACTTACTATTAAATATGGGCATCTTATAGGAGGGTTGTTCTCTAAGATGGATATGAAACAGGTGGTTTAATACTTCGATGATTAATATTAGATTTTACTATAATTGGTACGTTCTTAATATGGAACAGCTTCTATAATGCTCGTACTGAATTTTAACCATCTTTTTTTAATCATAAAATCACAATATACCTCTAAATCAAGATCGAATTATTTGTTGACATCTTAAATCTTTATGCTCTGTAATCAGCTTATATATGATAGCAAATGTAATATGGATCATTTAACTATATGAAAGTCAACTTTGAAAATTAAAAGAAAAGTGTGGCAACTGTTATTAGAACACCCATAAATTAATACCAGAGCAATCATTTGAGCTATCTATTATTAATTGAGAAATCATAAAATATAGAATAAATGGCTAACAAATGTGTTGGGGACAGTGAAGAAGAAAAGGGATTAATAAATTTCTCTAAAAGCTGAATAAGTTTTGAAGCATACTTTGTGACTAGAGATTGCGGTCATAAATTTAGTTGATATATCATATGAGGGAACATAGAGAAGCCTAGCCAACTATACTTAAAGAACGATAAACTTGATAAAAATTTATGATTGCTTTTAATGTAATAAGCTATGCTCTCTTGAAGGAGCATTTTTGAAAGCTCAAAAAAATATATGGAAGTTGAATTGAAACTTCTCAACAAAATAAAGCTAGAAAATCTTGAAAGTAGTAAGCTCGAACGATCAATTGAATCAGAATATCTGAGAAAATATCGCAACTTGCTTGTATTTGATATCACAAAGATTACAATTAAAATTTAAGATAAATACTTCTGATTTTAATTAAATTGATCTTGACACCTTACGTTAAAGCTACATTATTTTAAGTATCCTTTGATACAAAAGTTATCAATGATCATTAATTGTGGTTGCATTTAAGCATAAACCAAATGCCGGAACTGTCCTTCTCAATAATCAAGAGGAGAATTGACTTAAGGTGTAGAAAGTCAAAAGGTTGAAGTAAAATTCTAATAACTATCTGGCTGGCTTAGGTTCCAGGTTCCAGGATTATATTCCATAAAGCTTTAAATAATAAATAATCAATGCCATCAATACGCATATAACTTTTATCCCTTCAACTATCTCTTTTGCTATGTTAAATATAGGTGGAGTCACAAATGAGTATTTTGTACAAGCACAAACCAAATTTATGGATTGTATGTAATAAATCAAACTAGAAGCTGTTCTCTGTATAAAATATCATGAAGTTTTCAGACTCCCACTCTATGAAATGACCCTCAGAGATTTCATAAC
The DNA here is from genome assembly GCA_000711775.1 of Oxytricha trifallax. Classification (NCBI taxonomy): domain Eukaryota; phylum Ciliophora; class Spirotrichea; order Sporadotrichida; family Oxytrichidae; genus Oxytricha; species Oxytricha trifallax. Next base: position 12,904 of record ARYC01003808.1, read on the forward strand.
TGATCAAATAAACCTGAAGCAACTTGGATGAATAGCAACTTAACTATAAGGTATTATGAGTTTCTTAAGTAGTGTTTGCTCACAGAGATATCAAACTAAAAAATATGAAATTGAAACCACCAGTAAGAGTTGAAATAATTTACTTGAACATAACATTTAAGGTAGAAGTATAAAGACTTGGGAGGTAATGTGCACTTTAGGTTATTATCGAAAAGAATTGTGGGTTATGGCATTAAAATAATAGAGTGCCAAATGCCTCTCAACGATTACTTCTCAGAAAAGCTGAAAAAAGAAGTTAAGCAAAAAAATTCAAGAATATATTGATAAAAAAAGAGTTAATTAATGAATGAGTTAAATATGAGAGTCAACAGATTCAGAAAATTTTTACAATTTTAGTTTGACTGCATATTGTTTTTTAAACTAATTTAATATTTCAATTTAATTTACATGTGTAATAAAATTTAGAAATTTAGTTACACTTAAAACTTATGATATATGATAAAAGAGTCAAATATATGTTAAATTTTGAAAATTTAAATTAAGAATTATATTTTTACAAAAGTACAAAATTTTAAGCACCCTAATAACTTCTATATAATTTATCATCGATAAATTTTATTTAGAATATTGTTCTTAGTTCTAAGAATTCACTTTAGAAATTGTTAATTCTATCTAGTTTTATATATATTCTATCTATGTTTTAATACTTAATTATACCATACAATAAGTATGCGTAACTAAATTTAAAATTTAGTTTAAAAAAATATAGAATTAGAATTAAAATGCTAAATAAAATATAAATAAAAAAAACACTCAAGCATGCACTAAAAAGCATTAGGTTTTTAACAATCACTGAATACCTTAAGTATTAATCAAGCTAAACCCACGATCAGACATATAAAATAAACATATATATATTTATATAATATTGGCTGAGTAAAATTAACTTCAGACCTCTTCCATGTAATTTAATAGTACATTTTTAGTATTTAAGTTAACTATATCTACTATAATTTTTAGTCTAAAATCTATTAATAACTGAAACCCCTAACAAATTCCCTTAATTAAGTGGTTTTGGGGTTATTAATGCAATTTGAAAACTATCAGTTAAAAGAAAAGTTATCCTAACAAGATTAATTTTCAAGTTGATAAAAAATTTTATAAGATCCACTTCTTCTTTCCAAAAAATATCTTTTCTATAAAGTAGCTTCAATAACCACAGTTTATTGTAAAATATTGAAATTTCTTTATATTTTTATCATTTATCTTTTTTAAAGGTTGAGTAGCATATTCACCCTACTCCCGATAAGGCAATTATAACATATATCTCTTGAAATACTTAAATATCTTTAATGATTTGTATACATAAGTAGAGTTACAGCTCTAAAATTGAACCTTTAAATCAGCCACTTATACGATAATCGAAACAAAACTTGCATATATAATGTTTTTAAAATTTATTTTTAATATGAAATTATAAAATTCTATTTTTGGAATCTAATTTTATGTTTTATTTAGATTTAGCTTTAGCACAATATAATCAAGACATCAATGAATTTTAATCAATAAATTTATTTGGTAGTTAATTATGAAAAAATTTAATAATTTTGTTTTTAATCTTTAATTAAAAATTACTTGTTTTTCATCAATAATCCCATTTAACTTTAAAAATGGTATATTCCACCCAATTTTATTAATTTTGTACTTAAATATTTTATAAGTCTTCTTGTATTGGTAAAATAAAAATAAAACCAATAAAATGAGTGAACTTTTAATTAAGATAAATTATGTAAAAATCATTATAAAATTTTCTAAATTAAATTTAACCCAAAATATTTTAATTTAACTTAGCTTAAAAGCTTTAAACTATCTGTTTTGTCTAATTGGCTGGCCTCAGCTCCAGTAACAATTTCCATACAGCATTAAATAATAATAATCTTAGCACAAAAATTTAAAGATAAAATCAATATCTCAATGGAAATTAATTAATAAAATTTTACTGTAAGATTCAATTTTAGAATTTAATTGTAATGAAATGAAAAGATTAAGATGGCAAAAAACTTATAAATAATGATAAATGGGAAAATATGTTATGGTTTAATAAAATAAATACGTTCTAGATATTTTAATGAAAAAGAAAAAGAAAGAATTATAGAAATGTAAATCTAAAATGATATTAGTAGTCAATCATTCTAATAAAGTTATAAATATCTATTATTATTAAATAAGCTTATTTTTATGACATATTTTATAGCATTCATCGAAAGGAAAAAGTAAATCACTGTTCAATTGGTTAAAATGAACCTATGCTTACTTAGAAATTCAAATATCAAGTGTTAATTTCTCAGGAAAATCGAAATTATTGAATTCGATTAGATTTCAAAATTCCAAAAGAAACCTAAACATAAGATAACTTATAAATTTTACATTAAAATTTAAATAATTATTATTAAAACTAGATATGATCCCTTTTTACATAATAATTTATTTTTTTCCATGTCAAATATATTACATCAATAATGCTCTCTGTGAATGGTTTACAATTCTTCTTTTTGATATTTAGCAAGTTGATGTACCATTTCATCAATTTTTTTCAGACATTTGCCTTAAGCATTATCAGACCAGGAATCTTCATTAAAACTGCTATCTTATGACTCATTTCTCTCAATACTAGATTCTTCATCAATTGAATGATCATTAACTGCCTAAATATGCAAATATATTAATAATTTTGAAATTTTTTAAGATAAAATAATTTAAAATTTAATTTATAAATAATTATATTTATATTTGTGATCTGACCTTCAAATACTTATTATTATCATAACATGCCAATTCTGAAATTAAAATTAATTGAAAGGAACAATAAATGAATAAATATATGAAAATACTATTATAATATTTAGCATTGATAATTATTTGTAAACATTTGATACTTCCTAAAATCTCAATAAAATAATAAGATTTAAACAATTAATAAAATGAACTTACTAAGAGAACATTGCAGTAATGGAAATAAGTATAAATAATAAAATTCAATAAATAAAATTGAAGATTATAAAGGAATTTTAATGAAATTTGTGCATAAAATTAAGGCTAATATAAATAAAATTTCAAATAAATATTCTTTATTTGATTAATATTGACACAAAAATAATCTTGCTATTATCAAAAACCCCAAAATTTTAATTTATAAAAGTGCAGTTGGACTAATTAGAATTAAGAAAAAAATGCAAATTTTGCAAGATTCTTTTCAAATGAAGCATCTCAAGATAAAAGGGATATCTACTAAAATTATCCCTATTATCTTTTACAATTTCTTCGTAAAAAACTTCGTGTTAATATACTTTTACAATATTTTAATTAATTATTTTAATAAAAAGTATATTATTAAACAAATTTCTTATTACTTTCTAATATTAACGCAACTGCTCAAATATTCTTGAAATCAAAACATAAAAAATAAAAAGCTAAGAATTATTATTTCTCTAACTGACATCATTTACTTTAAAAACTTCAGGCAATCCGTGATCTATGGATTCACAAAAGTATTAGTTTAAAATCAGCATTTATGAGGAATTAGCAATAAAAATTATTAATCTAAACATAATTAAAAAATTTATATTTTGAAATGCTTGACAAGCTTCAATGACAATTGATTATGAATCAGATTTCCGATCTTAAAGCGATAAAAACTTCCCTCAATAAAACCAGTGGGTCTAATGTGTCTCTATTTCTAAAGATTGAGCACACTATAATTTAAGCTCTCTAATCAAATAAAATAAAATAAAGATATAAAGAATCCCTAACAAACATCATTATTAAATATAACAATTATGGATAAATTATAAAAAATATGAATTTGTAATTATTTAGAATTATTTTGTAGTTATTATTAAGGAAATAAGCATAGTTGAAGCTACTTTTACAGTTTAGTAATAATATACTCTGTATATAATTATCAACTAAAGCAAAAATCATAACAATGAAAACTAGTCGATTTAAATGAATATCTTTTTGACGAATCTATAACTATAGACATTTACTTGTTTTTTGGAATACTAGTTGTCATAGAAGTACCGATTAAACTATATACTTATACTTGTTCATTTAAAATATACAGTATCTTCACTTAATTAAATTGAATGGTAACATATAATATATAATAAAAAAAGGATCTTATATATAAAATTATATAGTTTTTAGCTTGTTCAATTCTTCCACAATATTTTTGTGTGCTGTGATATCATGGCAGATATTAACGCTAGAGAGAGACATATCTAAAAAAAGAACTCTACAAAAACTATGCTGATCTTATTAACCAAAGTAAAATTTAGGAGGATCTTCCAATTTCAAGGAGAATTACTAAAATCTACCTTACTTGCACGTTTTTAAAATTGACTTTAATGAGATTTCTCACGATGCTTAGAAATGAATTATTGCTAGTTTGAATAGACCTAAAGTTGAAAGGCCACAATAAAATATTCTAAAATATTAGTTTAATTATTATTACTAATAGTTGTGTATAACAAAAAATAGTTAACACAATCTTAAATTAAAATAAAATTTTCTTAAAAGTTTTTTTAAAAAAGTTAGATATTGATTAGTAAACGGATTAGATTACTCATCAAATTGAATAAGCAAAATCTAAATTTGAAACTTGATTCAATAAATGACATGAACTAATGAAAAATAGGATTGAACATAGAGCAGAATAAATTATAAATTTTTAGGTGAATTAACAACAACCTTAGATTGATAGTTTGCTAGTTTATTAATTCTTTCAAGCACAAATGTGGAACATAGTTAAAATCCCAAAACCCCTTAATATGGTTTATACGAGATTTGATTTGATGGAATTTTTTAGAGGTTAAAATAATTCTAGGTATAAATGTGAAACTTATTTTAAATGTATTTAATATAATAAATACAAAACTACTTTTGGATAATTTGTAAAAGGTCTTAAATTTATTTTACTTATCTATAACTCTATATATTCTATTGATATGTCTGATCTTAAGATAGCTTTATTATCATAGACTTGGCCATTTATTTGATTAAGAAACTCTAGTTTTGACTTTAAACTGTTATATAATTTTATTATCATCTTTCTCGCACTTTATAGACTATTAATCCTTGCTATACATTTCAGTTTCACATCCTATTATTAAAGCTGCTAAAGTCTATAAATTACTCTAAAAGTCTTAATATATTCAGTCTTTACTTTATGAATAAAAGCATTAAGTTCCCATACTAATTCTAAGTCTTATTATTATTGTTAAGTAATAATTGATTTGGGGAAATTCAAAATTAAAATATAACGGTAGCTATATATAATTATAACTGGCACTAATTTTTAAACCCTTTAATCTTTATTTGATTTAGTACACTTTTAATTTTAATTCAGTTATAATAATTATTTATGACCAAATCGTACAAATTGTACACTAAACTAATTTAGATTATTATTTTTTTATATTGGGCTATTTACAGAATCCGTAGAAAAAAGACAAATTGTATCGGGTAAACAATTTAGATTAATATTTTTTTATATTAGGGCGTACTTTAAGAATCCTACAAATTGTACAGTAAACTAATTTAAAAAATAGTTTTTATTTTAATTACAATTGTACAGTATGAGATTAGTTAAACGAAGTAATATATAATAAAATATTAAGATGAATAATTAGAATAAGTAATGGAGAATCTCTCCACTCTAAGCACAAATGCATCACTGTTGCTGTAACAAACCCTGAAACCCCTTGAGTTCTCCGAATGTGTTCTTGTGCATACTACCACTGTTACCGCTGACCCTAGACCCCATCCCACTCTCTCGCTGAGTACCGTAAATCACCTTTCTCTATTGAGTCTCCACTCTCTGCCGTCCTTGGTCCTTGCCGGTACCTACAGCTGCCCGGTGCTCGAGTAGGAAATTCTGTGTTGCCAAGATGGTATAGTGAGAAGTTAAGGATGTCTAAAAGAGCACGGTGTTTCTGGAGTAGCAGTCGGTGATCTTAGGACCAAGGACGGCAGAGAGTGGAGACTCAATAGAGAAAGGTGATTTACGGTACTCAGCGAGAGAGTGGGATGGGGTCTAGGGTCAGCGGTAACAGTGGTAGTATGCACAAGAACACATTCGGAGAACTCAAGGGGTTTCAGGGTTTGTTACAGCAACAGTGATGCATTTGTGCTTAGAGTGGAGAGATTCTCCATTACTTATTCTAATTATTCATCTTAATATTTTATTATATATTACTTCGTTTAACTAATCTCATACTGTACAATTGTAATTAAAATAAAAACTATTTTTTAAATTAGTTTACTGTACAATTTGTAGGATTCTTAAAGTACGCCCTAATATAAAAAAAATTTATCTCAAATCAGTTTACTGTACAATTTTACGATTCTTAAAGTATGCCCTAATATAAAAAAAAATAATAATCTAGATTAGTTTAGTATACAATTTGTACGATTTGGTCATAAATAATTATTATAACTGAATTAAAATTAAAAGTGTACTAAATCAAATTAAGATTTTAGGATTTAAAAATTAGGGCCAGTTATAATTATATATATATCTACCGTTATTTTTTTATTTTTGAATTTCCCTTAATCAATTATTACTTTAACAATATTACTTTTACTGGTTGAAATTTTAGCATTCATGATAAATAATTAGGAAAATAGATGATTACAAGAATTCGATCAATAATAAATGAAAAACAATAAGCCAATATACAAAGTGTAAATCTAAAAACGTTTCATTGTCTTTCCATGTTCCTATTAAGATATCACCATTTGCATATTTTAATACTCCTTCACCATTTTTCTTAGCTGCTCTGCGAAGTGTTTGTCTGTTCCCACCACCCCTCTTACCAGGTGCAACCCCTGTAAAATAAAAAAATTGGATATGTTTTTTGTAACTTACATTAATGTTGAATGACACGGCATCTTCTGCTCAGACATTTTTCCATTTTTGATTATATCTAATTAATTTCTTTTTTATTTATCAAATTCTTATTATAAATTGTAATTATATTTTTAGCTTGATATCTGTGAGCAAATCCTAACTTAAGAAACTCCTAATACCTTGTATTTAAGTTGCTATTCATACAAGCTTCTTAAAGTTTATTTGATCAGTTATGAAATCTCTGAGGGTCATTTCATAGAGTTGGAGTCTGAACTTCATATATTTGATAAAGAGAACAATTTCCAGTTTGATTTTGTATGCGTATTGATGATCTTTGATAACTTTCTTATCAAAGAAAACTTTTAAAATAAGGTAGCTTTAAAGTAAAGTGTCTTATTCAACTTAATAAGAAACCAAATTTTTATAAAAAATTTTAATCTTAATCATTATGATTTTGGAGGTTTTGTAGTACCTAACTTTTTATTGTACTCTACCTCTCTAGATTATTCAGGAACTGCCATTTTAGAATATTTCCTCAAATATCTTTTGTTAAGCAGCTTAAACAACTAAACTTCATGGATTCCTCTTTGACCTCCAGCTAAAATTAAGTTTTAAAAAGAATTATACAAAATATTTAAAGAAATTTTTATTGTGCATAAAACATCTAGAAGAAGTTATCCTTATCCGCAAATCATTATTTAATACTTACATCTTTGCCTATTTATAATTCTATATAGACTTATTTTGTTTCTTTTAGGATTTAAAAAAAAATTTACTGGAAAGACAAAGAGGGATTTCAACTCCTACTTATTCCTTGTGACGTTTTAGTAAAGGCTCCTTCAAGAGAGCATAGCTTATTACATTAAAAGCAATCATAAATTTCTATCAATTTTATCGTTCTTTAAGTATAGGTGGCTTGGTTTATCTATGTTCCCTCATATGATATATCAACTAAATTTATGACCGCAATCTCTAGTCACAAAGTATGCTTCAAAACTTATTCAGCTTTTAGAGAAATTTATTAATCCCTTTTCTTCTTCACTGTCCCCAACACATTGTTGGCCATTTATTTATATATTTTATGATTTCTCAATTAATAATAGATAGCTCAAAAGAATGCTCTGGTATTAATTTATGGGTGTTCTAATAACAGTTGCCACACTTCTTTTAATTTTCAAAGTTGACTTTCATATAGTTAAATGATCCATATTACATTTGCTATCATATATAAGCTGATTACAGAGCATAAACATTTAAGATGTCAACCAATAATTCG